>BGNK01001277.1:0-131394 GCA_003297005.1 Symbiodinium sp. clade A Y106 | reverse complement strand
CTACCGCAAACCCAGGAACCCTAACACCCGGAAAGACTGTGAACCCTAAAAGCCCGCCTGTAAAGCCCCCTCTCTCTCTCTCTCTCTCTCTCTTACTTGCTTGCTTAGTTAAAGGTTTGGACCCCCGAAGGAATCCTGGCTCGAAAGCCTATCCCCACAACGGTTCTTAAATCTCGCAATCTCTCTCTCTCTCTCTTTCTCTCTCTTCGCTTCACTTCGCAGGGGAAAGGTCCACGGGTCGTGGACCCGCGCCAAGACGCCTCCTTCGCCCACTCGGTGGGGGAAGGAGCTGTGGGGCCGTCGTCGGCAGGGGCTATATCCATCCCCCTGTGCTGAAAGATCGGAATCGAATATCTAGTGAAGAACCAACCTCCCTTTACTTTATCGTGCATACCGACCTCGTCACCGCGCTCTCTACAATTTAGTCCTTACTCCCTCGCCATACGCTTTCCCCCCAGACAGAGACCCCCTACGGAAATAACGTAGGTGGGTGGTGTGGGTGTGTGCATGGGTGTGTGCGTGGGTGTGTGTGTGTGTGTGTGCGCGGGTGTGTGTGTGTGTGTGTGTGTGCGGGTGTGTGTGTGTGTGTGTGGCAGAAGCATGGGCTTGCTATTGAAACATGTTTAATCTGGAGCTCGAGCCGACGCTTGGCTTATCACAAACCCGGCACCAATATATCTATGTCATCGGGTTTTATGTTCTCTTGTGCCCGCCATGTCTAGCACGATTTCTTCTCAGTCCCGGCTCCTCAAAGGTCATCAGCCTTGTGGGTATGGGTGTGGGTGTGTGGGTGCGTGCATGCATGCATCCCCTTTCCTCCATGGCCGCGATAGAGGACTTCAAATCCTGCCAAGATATTATTCAAACGCGGCCATGACCTTGATTCTACGACATCGAGTTATGGAATCAATCTATTACCTGGGTTTAGTGGCCACCCACCTCGCTCTCCTTCTAAAGAGACCCTTACTTGGGCCGGGGAGACAAACTACGACTCCATTCTTCGCGGCGATCATGAGCGCGAAGATACAGTCAAAGTCGTGGTGGTAGTAGTAGCGGAAACTATAGTGATAGCGGTAGAAAACAGTCAATTGTAGGGCAGTTACTATAATCGTAGAATGAGTGAGAGTTTAGCAAATTTAGTTTTATTTCCTACGCGATTTCGGGAATTATATAAATGAAAACTAAGAAACCAACCAAAATCCTTTATTTTCGTCTCATGAAACAACCAAACCATATTCATCCTCTCCAAAAATTAGAATTTTACCACTCGCAGAATATTCGAGTCAGAATCCTAGATTCCCTCTCGTAATAATTAATTTCGAAAACTATATAAGAATCTAAAGCCACGACACTCATTTCACTACTATCTTTCGTAGAGAATTCAAACAAGAAATCAAAGACGAACCAAGACGAACCAGACACGAATCCAATCAGTGTCCCAACCGCAATACAGTATGAGAAGATCACGAATCAATCACGAATCCAATCACGAACGCAAACGCTAATCCAAACGCTAACCCAAACACGAACCCCAACACAAACCAAACACGAACCCAGACACGAACCAAACACGAACCAAATACTAGGGGGGGTTTAACACACATCAGAGCGCAGAAATATGCATCACCCCATGTAGACGCTGATTTCAGGGAATTATACATCAATATCGGAATTGCACATCACCCGAACCTTAATCCCGAAGGTGACGCTGGATTCTGTTGATCGTTGCCGGAAACGTCGAAACTTAACGAAACCTCGCGGACGCCAGTGTTCTCGGCACGGACTGCTGCCATTTTGATGCGGCATTGATGCGTTTTAGTAGTGAATCACGAAGGTGACGCTGGTTTCTGTTGTTGCATTACTGCAGCTGCATCTATCATATCTTACAACAAAGTCACCAAACATAGACCACAAACGCGTCAAACATCATCTAAACGTAGTTCAATGATAGAAAACCTATTCAATTCTGTATTTCCCTGATAAAGCTATTCTAGTGCGCCGACACGTGGAGCTGCTCCTGCCGAGCCATTGTCATGTAAGGAAAGAGGAGCTGTAACAGTGGTATGTTAAGTAGTGATGTTCGGGTTCTACGTGCAGCATCAGGGCGCGTTTAGTCACATCACCTCAAAGTGGCGCCCGATCCGCGTTTAGTCGTATCACCCGCGCTTAGTCTCATCAAGAATATCGAAACCCCATGTGGACGCCGCCCGGTTTCAACATATATAGCGACATGAATAGACAGGCCGCGTCCCGCAGGTATTCGTGCCTATTTTGCACTCATATCACCTCGCTTAGTCACATCAAGAATATCGAAACCTTATGTGGACGCCGCCCGGAGGTGAGTTTCAACACATGTAGCGAAATGAATANCCGCAGGTATTCGTGCCTATTTTGCACTCATATCACCTCGCTTAGTCACATCAAGAATATCGAAACCTTATGTGGACGCCGCCCGGAGGTGAGTTTCAACACATGTAGCGAAATGAATAGACAGGCCGCGTGCCGCAGGTATTCGTGCCTATTTTGCACTCATATCACCTCGCTTAGTCACATCAAGAATATCGAAACCTTATNGGAGGTGAGTTTCAACACATGTAGCGAAATGAATAGACAGGCCGCGTGCCGCAGGTATTCGTGCCTATTTTGCACTCATATCACCTCGCTTAGTCACATCAAGAATATCGAAACCTTATATGGACGCCGCCCGGAGGGGGGTTTCAACACATGTAGCGAAATGAATAGACAGGCCGCGTGCCGCAGGTATTCGTGCCTATTTTGCACTCATATCACCTCGTTTAGCCATATCGGGAATATCGAAATCTCATATGGACGCCGCCCGGAGGCGAATTTCAACACATGTAGCAAAGTGAATAGAAAGGCCGCGTGCCGCAGGTATTCGTGCCTTGTTTTGCAGTCACATCACCTCGCTTCAATGCATCAGCAACAGCGGCTTTAGACACACATCAGTGGCATCATAGCACAAGATATCCAGCCATTCCCGATATAGACGCTGCATGTCACAAGGGACACGGACGAGCTCCATGAATCTGCTACTCACAAATATTTTCCCCATCTCAGAGCACACCAACAACAGTAGAATCATAGCATTTCAAAACCAGCCGTTCCCCAACCAGACGCTAGCACCCTCTCAAGACACGAAGACACGTACAAGCGCAGGGTTTATTGCTGCATGTGTACCCAGCGTTCGATGATATTCGGTGGTATATCCGGCGTCGATCAGGCTGACGGAGACCATTTTGGAAATAGAAGAGAAATTGGAGGAATTGATTTTTATCATCCCACGTTTTCTGTCGTCCCATATCAGTGCATTCACAATGCAGACGCTCGATTCCGCAGGCAACGGCTCGAGACGCATTTCAGTGGCATCACAATACATCAAAACTAGCCATTCCTCATGTAGACGCTCAATTTCGCGAGCAATCGCTCCCAAACGCACATCAGTGGCATCACAGCTCATCAAGGCCAGCTGTTCCCCATATAGACGCTCGATTTGAAAAACACCCGCTCATGACAAGCGTCAATGGCAGCACAGCACATCAAAACCAGCCATTAGACCGGGCTCCGAAATGCTTAACCGCAAGCTAACGCTGAAACGGTTAATATGTGGATGTATGCCAGGGCGGGTCCGAAAGGCTTAACCGCAAGGTGACGCTGAAACGGTTAATATTTAGATATATACCAGGCCGGACTCCGAAATGCTTAACCACAAGACGGTCGCCGAACGATGTGTATTTCCGCAACGCGATACGAGTTAAATCCTCCCCTCGTATGAATCAAACACGAATCAGACACAAACCCAAACTACAAACCAAGAATTACGTTCAGAATCACGAATAAAACGAAACCATTTTAGTTAGAGAATAACCAAATATCCGAATAAATCAAGCCTCGATTATATCTTATTAAAATAAAACAATCCGACTATTTTAAAAAGAACATATTTTTTTGCTTATATTTCAAATAATTTAGACCTTATCAAATTTAATATATAATTAATAAACTATCTTTCTCCTCCCATTCCGGTTTTCAATATCTCATATAATAATTCAAGTATTTTTTGTACAGAATATTTATTTAAATATACTTAGAATAAAAATATTTTCTCTAAAACGCATATTTCTTTTTATTCAATGAAACTATTTTTCGTCGTCTACATAAATAAAATACATACATAAAATGCAATTATATACATATATATACTCATACCTCTGTCTTGCAGTTTGACTTATTGTCTAGAAATTCGTGATTGTCGTATAAGCTGAAATTATGCATCATGCTGCCTGCGGTTTTTCCATCTCATCTGAGGCAATCACCAGCGAGCGCTTTTCTGGATCCGTCTGTCACCAGCATCTGATACAAAGACCCGAATCTGCATCGCCTAGTGGCCTAATATGGTCCCTTTTGGCTCTCCGCTTCACTCAGTTGTAATGAGGCGATTGTGTTCGCGGCCATTGTGTAGATTCGCCGCCGAAGTATGTTTGTAAGAATGATGCAGAAGGGAAACTAACTACTAGACTCGATCTGCTAACGGCTGTCTGAGCGATCACGGCGAGGAGGTGGCAAAGGAGAGCGCTCTCCTCAGCAGCTCGCCATCGCGGGATCGGCAAGATTTGGGCTTACATTAAGCAAATGCTCAATAAACATGAACTTGGCCTGAAGAATGCTGATTCGACCTCGCTCTCCGATCCGGTGTAAAGTTCATCGAACTTTTTGCTATCATTGCAAAAGCCTGATAGTCGTGAGAATTCGCCTACTTCAAACCCTAGACCCTGGACACCAAGCCCTTAACTTTGCCGTCCGGTGGCTCACGGGGGATCTCCGTCGGCTGTCTGAGCGCCTCGCATGAGTCGGAGATCAGGTTTCGCAGAAACGGTGTTTCGGGGCTTGGTGGGCTTAGCGAAAGGGTTGGGGCGTCGGCAGGACGACAAGGTCCTAAAGCATAGTTTTGCGATGTCACTTCAACAGCAGGTCATTATTGCCTGCCGACTTTTCACAGCTGCATTCGTTAGATGCCAGGCACGGTAGTATCGATCCTGCACTGCAGTGCAAACTGATTTCTGAAAGAGGATTCTGATCGATGCGCACTCGGCGGAGCGACTCGTCGCTGTCATTTTTGTGTTTCGTATCAGTTTTTGCTACAAATACCAAGGGCTGAGTTACCCACATTCGGATCTGGCTCTCCAACACAGGGAATTTCTATAGTCGCCATTGCCTTCTAGGTTTTCGATCGGACAAGTATAGACAGTATAGAGTACACAAGCATAGAGCACTAGTGACTAGTGCCTTTCAGCCGGTTTCATGCTCTCGCACGATGCGGCAGCCTGTGCAAGACAGGCTTGCGAAAATTCTCTGCCAGACTGAAGTCAGCTTCATCAGCAGAAAGCAGTCGCTCGGCCCACGCATCTGCGTCCATCTTACCCAATTGCTGACTGCCCACTCGTAAAGCCTTTTGGCTGGAAGAGCTATCCCAGCTAGGATGTTCCATGTGCCATCAGCCAGGCAGGAAGCTGCAGGCAATTCCAACCTCCATGACTCAAGTACCTGAGCTAGCAGGGCTGTAGACATCAGCCGAACATCACACAAGCCGTGTCTTAGCAACGAGTGACAATGGAGGCTTCGACCGAACACACATGTCAGCAGCATGTCAGTTACGTGTCATATGCAGGATGCTGCGCTCCGGGTCCACCACGATCCTCAGCTCCACATATGGCGCAAGCGTGCTTGTAACCACACTGATCTGCCGGGAGTGTACATCGCACATCCTCCGAATCTCGGTTGAAGTTGACGCAAAAGCGAGCCCGGATGCAGAAGGCCCTCAGCTTGCGCCAATCTTCAGTGTCCTGATACTTGTCCCGTTGACGCAGAGGCTGTTTCTTCAGCTGTGACTCTTCCGATCTTCTTTGGAGGGCATGCGCGGGCTCGACCGGCTTGGGTGGTGGTGGTGGTGGTTGTGGCATCCCCAACTCTGGTGTGCCAGGACCAGCGGCCGCAACGGCTGCTGCAAAAGGGCACTGCCGAGTGGGTGGAGGGGTCGGCAGGGCATCGTGCGTGGCGTTCCCGTTGTTTATTTCTGTGGTCGGCACTCCTCCCTTTGTCTCATCACAACCTCGCCATTCAGCTGCCTCCCGGTCGGCAAGGCCCTCCTGCAGCGAACTCAGAAAGCTTTCCAGTTTGTCGGGGACTTCCGCCAATGATCTCAGAAGAGCTTGGCAGCGACGCTCCAAAGACGGGCACGGTCCAAACTTCCTCGCCGCTTGTACCAAAGGACCCGTGAAATGCATTGCGACCAGGGACAAAGCACCTGGTGCATCGGCCAGGGCAGCGGCTGCCAACAGCTCAATCCCCTGCCGGAGAAATCGACAGAAGAGCCGCTCGGCAGGGGCATTTCCTGGTGCGAGCAGCCCAACTTCGCTGGAAAAGCCATCGACATGTCGACGCAGGAGGTCTAGGCATGGGGGGGCTCCACCTGACGCTGTCTTCAGGCGAAGCCGCAAAGTAACGCCACTCTTGTATTCCAGCTGCTGTTGGGCTTCGGTCGCACGCTTCCAGAGGTCGACAGCGTCGTCATGCAACCTAGTACGAAGACGCAAGTTGAAACCGGCGAGCCCTGAACAAGCCTAGAGGCCTAGAAACCCCAATGCAAGCTTCCATAGGGTGCATTAGGGTTCCGTCATGCGAGGTCACTAGATTCTACACCTTGGGCCCATTTTGCAAGAGGAACTTGAGCCGACGCTGTGCAAGCTTTGTGGCTTCAGGGAGGGCGTCGGCCTCTGCATCCTCCCTGGCTTGCTGCGCTTCCTTGCAGCGCTTGAGAAGCCCGTTCCTAGGTTCTCGAAACTCGGGGCAGAAGAGGGCTGAGAGACCGCTTTTAGAAGTGCGCTTTTGAAAGAACTACGTGTGCAATCGAATCAGGAAGCATTCCGAACAATCCCCCACTGCTGGTCTCGTCTTCAGTCGGAACGTGGATGCGCTCAAGCATCGACTGCAGCTGCTGGAAGTCTTCCTGACTGCCACCTTTATCCGGATGGACCGAGAGGGCCTTTTGCTTGTAGCATCGATGTACCGCTTCGGGCTCTGCATCGGCACCGAGTCCAAGGAAGGCCAGCGCGGAGCGCCGCTCCAAAGCCGCCACGGACTCCAAGGCCTGGTCCCGCCAGCGCTGCAACGCGGACACCTCCTCCGAGAGGTCGCTGCCTCGCTCGCTGCTTCCCAGGTCGCCCCAGTCTTTCTGGATCTCCTGAGCGATGGTCGAGGGCTCCAGGACGCCCAGCCGACTCCGCTGCTCTGCCTCCGAGAGGAGCGAATCTCCTTCAGAGCATTGCTCCAGAAGCGGCAGGGCCACAACTCCCAATCCGAAGACAGCCACTCCTGCGGCCACACGGGGCTCTCCGTGTTGCAACAGCAGGCCCGTCGCATCAACGGAGGACCTTGCTTTCGTGAGTGCTGCATCGTTGTGGTACGGCACCAGGGCTGTTGCAGGCTCGTCTTCCCCACATGCCAAGACCGTCATGCCCATGTCTGCAGAAGCTTGTTCATGGGAAGAAGGGTATCCTTTCCGTACTGTCTGGTCCGGGTACGACAGGCTAAACCTTTCATTCGGGAATTTCGGGTTTCGGGGCGTGGGGCACAAAGTTGCACGGTTTCAAGAGTTTGTCAGCTTCCGTTCCTGATACGCAGCTGGGATAAAGGCTGAGCCGCCGATGCTGCGGGATCCAGGCTTAATTCTGCACGTGCCTGCTGTGCACCGGTTTCAGTGAGGTTGTCACGGACACAGTTTTGAATAACTTTCGTCCTGACAGGACATGCTAATGGCTTCGTGGTCTTCATCGACTGCAAGGACGCCTAGCCGCTAGCCAAAACTCCACTGGCTGCTCCCAAATCGGACATCAGCCCCCAGCCCTGTTCAGCAGAAAAAGGGCAAACCAGTGTGCACCCTGCCTTCGCCTCGGAGGGCTGGGCGACCTGACTGCAGCCACTTCAAGTCACGATCGGCGTTTGGTTTCCAAAGGTCTCAACTTCTGAAACCTTCCGCCCACAGCAGAGACAAGCATCCTTTACAAGTTTATATGTCCTGAACCCACACCGCTTTCTACACCCTCCCTCAAGACCCCAGCAATTCTGAACCGCTGCATTGGGCAACCCCGAGAACCTTCGCCCCCCGAATCCCCCCAGCACAAAACTTGTCTTTCCTACAGCTCAAAGCCCCTAACCGCCTTAAAATTTGACCGTGAATGGCGCGTCCCCCGACCTGCGCCGGCTTCGACTGCGTTCCCGGGCGGCAGGGCGCCGGTCATCCTCCATGCGCGGACAGTGCGTCTCTGTGTTCACGACTCTGACCGCACTGAAGAAAGTACATGATGATGCTGATGACAGAAAATCCAGCGGCGGTCCTCGCTTATTCTGTACAGTGTTGCGGCTCAGGCCAATACTCTTGCCATTCTTCCGCGGTAAAGGGCCTTTAATCCGCGTCCTTTTTACATCATTCGTGCTTCAGGAACTCGACCCCTGGATGCCGATCATGAAAGGACACGAAGCACAGTTATAGAAATCCACTGGCCTCATCGCGCATTGGCATAACCTGAGTGAATGCTTGGGGAGGGATGGAAGCTTGCCATTGCGGACTTTGAGGTCTGTGAGGGGAGGGGGCGTGGAAGTGACAATCAAGCACTAAACACAAATCGCGAACTTCACTCATCTCCCGCACCAACCTACCTGCCAACCCACCAGCCCGTCGCTTTCCCTCCATCCCGCACACATGCAGACAGCAAACATCTAAACTTCGAGTACTTCATGCACCCACGGCCGCAAACCTTTCAGCCGCTGTCTGATGTCCCTGTTTACCAAATATGAGCAAGCAAGGATCCTGCACACATTCGGCAAGTAGGTCTCAAACTTCGAACTTTTTGCCTAGTTTCGGGATGTACCGGTATGCCGTTGCCTGATCCTTTGCACTCACCCTACTTTGCGGTCAGGGCTTGCCGAATCAGCACCCCAAGCAGCCGAAGATTTAAATACTGGACGATCATTTGATAGGAGGACGAAATATGCAGTGGAATTTCAACGCTTCCGGGGAGGAATGCTGTAGTCGGTCAGCGTTGTTACGAGCAAGCTACGTCTACGTCGAAATGGGCACCTGCAGAACAACTCCGAAGCTTGTCGCCCCGAGCTCGAAAACGTCCAACAACGAAGCAAACACAGGTTGGATCCATTTCTGCAGCCCTAACGCACCGAAAGCTCTGGGATGTCTGCGTTGATGGCCAGTCGGCTCTTGCGTGCGCTCAGTGGCTCCTCCAGGTTCGCAGCTTGTGTTTGAGGGTATGCTGAGTCTTTGGACGGTGCTGAGGTGTGTTATTGTGAGCTCTTGAGGGATGTAGGAATCGACACAGGTTTCCAGAAAAATTGGGCTGGCCCGTGCCGTCCAATCTCCCTCTCACTGAATGTGCAAGTAAACGCCGCCGAACACTTGGGAGTAGAGAGCCCGGGTAAATGGGAACACGTGGTATAGTACAACTACAGATACTGCAGAGTCTCATCTATTGTCTCTGTCTTTCGGTGCCTCAATGTCGAACTTGATTCGCTGATGGTTCCTCGGTGCAGGTCAGGAACCTTTCAGACCATCAGTAAGGCAAGGCTGCTGACGCTAGCGCTGCCGACATTCCTGAAAGAAAGCGAACTTACAACCCGCAAACGTGGCTCTCCCTGGGCCGCAGGCTTGAGGCCAAAGATCTTCGCCTCACTCCGTAGCTTGGGATCCTGTCGGATGTTTTCATGGGTGGCTCCAGAGGATTCGGACTTTAGTCGAGAGATTCATATGCCCAGATGATTTCTGCTACCTCTGCAAAGAGCCGTGCGCCGTGTCCTTCATTCCTGGTCTTCGTGCAGGAGTCCGTAAGTCGTGGAGTCGCGGGTTCCATTCGTTTCCATGTCGCTGCATTTCGACACCCTGCTGTTACCCTCCGCGGGAGGTTGCCCACAGTGTTGGGTTTCTTCCCGCTACTCGGAGGGCACACTGATTTGAAGGGGGTGGCGAGTTTTGCCATTGGTGGAGGGGGGCCCGTTTTTGTGCTGGAAATGGTGGAGGTGGATGAGGCCGTGATGTGAATAGCTCCGGGTGGGCACTTAGTATCCGCAGAGGGATCTGTGGAGAAGCGTGTTTGCCGTTATAGGCTCTCGACTGGCGCACTGCCCTAAGCGGAGGTGACGGTGTTTGCTTGGCTTAGTACCCTGAAGCCGCACTGAACGAAGTTATCGCGAGGATGGCAAGCTGTCTTGCCCTGATGCCGGCCAGCCGGGCAGTACTCTGCTCAGTGGGTGCAGGTGGCGGGCCTGCCTAGTGGTCCCTCTGTTCGGAAGCAAACACGCCGTCGTGCTTAATCGGGGTTTTTCGTTCGTCATCGCGTCGTGGTTGTGTTGTTGGCTGTTGTTGTTTGTCGTTGCGTTGTGTTTGTTGTGGCTGACACTTTAAGCCTTCGCGCTGGAGGTGTCGCCAATTTGTTAGGCCAGGCATGCGTCTTCGGCCAGAAACATGCCTCGGTCGATGCTCACTCACTCACTCACTCGACACCCCGCTGTGCCGGACCAGGCACCGCGTTTATCGAATATGCTTGCAGTGAAATTTATCCGTCTCTCACAAGATTTCAACTTAGGCCCTTTACAAAACGTTCTTGCCCGACATCGACTTTGCACTTCGGCATTGTAACTTTTTGGATTTCGAACTCTGTGCATGGCCCTGAGCTGTCCATGCATCCCGGGTATGTCAGCTACTCAGCATCTAACATCCAGAACCCCACGCTTACATGACCAAACATCAAACAAACAAACAACTAATTTCCTGTCAACAGGAACACAAACAACCCAATCTTCAAAATCCCAAAGTCACCCGAAGCTTTCCTTGATACTATCGGCGTAGAGGAACAAATCGCCGCCGCCGCCGTCTTTGTCACCGTCCACCTGACGAAAGTGTCAAAGAAACTGGGCATCCGAGTTCAAGTCAAGTCAGAGGAAACATTGCAGGAGTTCAGGTCCTGAGCGTGTGCAGTTTGTCTAAGCCAGCGGCTTCAAGAGCCGGATCTCTGACACTCGTGGAGACAGCGCACGACCTTCCGATCTCCTCGCACATATTCCCTGTTAAAAACGTTTCAATGCAAGATTTGAAAATACTTGAAGCGGTAGATGGTCGTAGGTTCTGAAGACGCTACTCGGCAGCCTTGACGAAGCCGAAGCCTTCCGAGTTGCGCCTGCCTGGCCTCAGTAAAGCTTGTCTCTGGAGACCCTTGGGTTGAGGCAGCTCATGCGCTGGCATAATCTGCGGTATAGCACCTCCTATACGTCGCGATAGCATCCTTGAGCGACAACTCGTGAAACCCGGGCCCGCAGTGGAAGTCTCCACCTCAAATGCACTAAACATCTTGAGCACCTGGCTTCGGAAAGTTCCAGTTCGAGACGGTCCCCGTCGGCATGGTCTGAACCTCGAAGAAAAGAATGAGCTCAAAGTGCCATCAGAGTAGCCGCTGCAGCAGCAAGCTGGGAAGTTGAAGTGACAGAGGTGGCAATAGTACAGCAGTGTCAATGTCGTGATGGCTGGGTATTTGTATTTTGGCGGTGCTGGTCGCAGTAATAGAGTTGTGGTGGCAGCGGCGGTCATGAACCAATACAACCCGAAATAGCACGGAGTAGAAGCAAGCAGTAGCCATCAACGCCGTCAGGGGGAGGTGGTGGTGGTGGTGGTGCTCCTAGTGAGGGCGAGGCTTGTGGCAGTCCTCTTCAGAAACAGGCAGAAGGAGGGGTAGCAAAGTAAGCGTCATCTCCCGCCTCATCTCAATCACCATCATCATCGTCATCACCGTGCGGTCAATGTTCATGACTCATCTTGAACGATACTTGATAATTCAATCTTTTTGCTCTGGAGGTGCACAGTCCAAGACGTCAAATTTCTGCAACTGTGCGCTTCACTGGATCACTTTCGTGCTCAAGCGCCGCACCACCTCTGACCGAGGTCAGCAGACTTGCCGATGCAAAGGTGTATTAGCTACTATCCTGCTTGCATCGACCCTTCTGACTCATGTCTTTGCTTGGTCGCCGTGCGAGGTATTCTGCTCGTCTGCAAACTGCTCATGATTTGCACTACCGATGGTGTAATTTTCAAGCATCATTTGCTACCAACATGCTTGAACCTCGCGCAATCAACATGAACGGCATTCTCCAACTGGTGGTTGAGGTGCAGCCTCTGAGAACAGTGTTTCTAGACTAGGTTGAACCATGCTGGCCTTGCGCATACCACAGGGAACTAAACATTTCTTGAAGCTGGACGATGCCAGCCATATCGCTGCCTGGCCTGTGTCGTCTGTGTCATGGCCCTTACTTTATGTAAGCCTGGAAGCTCAGAAAACAGCATCAACTGACCCGGTTGGTCGAATCCATCTCAATGCTGATGCACACCGTGGGGTCCAAGTTAGCTTTTGAAATCTTTTGAACGAGGATCCGTAATGCTGCACCCCAGGCCGGCCCTTGATGTTGGTGGACCAGCTACGTTCAACTTTAGCAAGAACATCAAGAGCCAAAGCTACGACAACTGCTGCTCAGTTACTCGTTTCGCTTCTCGTCAGCACGAGATCTGGTGAGTACAGTAAATATGCAATGGGTGCGACCTAAACAGCAGGCTGCTGCTCAGCTGGCAGAAACAACGGAAGACACTTAACACTAAGCCCGCTAAGGCCTCCTGATGATATTCTCTTCTCAGCCGTGACAATTTTCACGTGTCTCGATAAGCAGTGGCAGTATGCAGAGGATATTCCGGGGTTCCGGGTTCTCGTTTCCAGGTTTCCGGGGTCCGCGTTCCGGATTGGGGGGGGTCGCAGCTAATAGCAGCACAAAGTCGACGATCCGCAGGATGCTTCATTCGACACGCGCGATATCAACAGTACTAGTGGTAGGCGCACGGCAAGACCACAGGAAGGCGAGGGACTGCAAGTGTCAAAACAAGAACGACGGCCATCCGAAGCAAACATAGTGCCAGCAAGAGACTTATGACTCATATGACGATCACAGCAGCGGGAGTCTAAAGCTTGCCAACAGTGCAAAAACTAATCTTCGAAAGCGAGACAGATAAGCCTGCAGCACGGAAAGTAGGCAACCAAATTCACCAACGCCAAAGGTGCCTACAGCAGTATCGAAGAATGTTTCACCACGATGGCTGTGAAACATGCCAGAACTGCTACAGTAAGTATCATCACCGTGATGGCAAGAAGCCCAGCAAGAGCAAGCCTCGTCCTAATTTTTTCTGCTGGCGATCATTGCGCCATCTTGCAAGCAAGCTTCAGATACGCAGGAACCTGCAAATGTAAGAAGATTTCTGCTCTCTGCAATGCGCTGCTAACCCATGTTGCTTTGAGGGGCTGCAGGGCTCCAACATTGAATACTTCCTGATGTCCGTGGGATCGCCTGGAGGCGTTTCATGTCCGGGATCAGAAGGCTCATCCGAAGAGAGCAAAGAAACCGCCAGGACAACTATCTTGAAGATAGTCCGTGCTCTAGATACCGGAATACGCCGAATACCACCGTATGCCCGAAATCCTGCCAGAGGGAGTCATAACACATGCTTGCTCGCGTACAACCTCTACAGGATTTGGTAAACGAGATTTCGAGTGTGTTGCCTTCTGTCGAAGTAGTATGAAGTTCGGATTGCCAATCAAGTTGTTGGGAGATACCCTCGTGATGTCATCCCCATTTGCGGGTTTGGGGATTCACGCTTCTCATAGTTCGTGGTGCAGGCTTCCGGAGTTCAGCTTGCTGGCATGCTGGAAAAACACGGGCGAGTAGCTTCCACGAGCGAGTCTTAGCAAGGCTGGAGATGCACGAAGGGTACATAGCCGCAGCCTGCCAGAGAAAAGCCTGCGACACGAGCGCCAGCACAAGAGTAAAGAACCACAAGGAAACCGAAAGGGCAAGGCATGCTCTACAAAATCGCCGAAGTCTGACTTGCTAGATTCTGGATCCTGTTGGTCGTTCCGCTTGCACCTGCGCAGATCCCGGCGCCGAGCCGCCCCGGAGCTCGAAACTTTCGCCCCGTTGCAAGACCTGCGGAGTTCACATGTTTGATGTCCTCAGGGGCTGAAGCGCTTTTGAAAGTCTTCGTTTTAAGGTTTGACAGAATTCTCTGGGCAGTGCAGACCTAGCTGTCGGTGGAAACCTCGCAGGTTAGGGAAGCAGAAGGAAACGGAGTTCATGTCACATGTCAGTTCAGCTTCAAGAAGTGGGATTCTCAGGCAAAGCCTTCGAACCTGTCTTCGAAGCACAAGGACAACAACCCTGTCTTCAACACAACAGAACAAACATGACCGTTCCGGTTCTCAGCAGCCAGCACACAGTAAGATGGATAGATGTCAGGAGGAAACACAAAGTTCGAAAGTCGGCCAAACCCTACGTGGACGCCCCCCAAGCACCCTTGGGGGGCGGGGGGGGGGGGGAGGGGGCCTTAATGCCCATAATAAGGACCTAATGAAGCCTGTTTAAAAGAAGTATAGTCCCCTACCCCCCTCCCCCCCTACCCCCCCAAGGGTCCCTGACAAAGGCTAAACTTCGAACCGTGTGTCCAAAGTTCTAAGCCTCTCAGCCGCCAGGGCCCTCAAAGTCCCCCCAGGATCGCCTTTGTGCAGCTCGGCCGGGCATCGCAGGCTCTCTGGGCCTACGAGGACTTGGCTGCTTAGGAGCCGGGTGGAGGTGACGATCGGAGGCTCATAGTGGTTACTAAGTTGCTATCACCAGTGACTACATATTGTGACCACAGCAAGATGGACAAATCAAGCGAGGGACACCGTGACAGCAATACTAGAACAACTCAGGAGAACACTGGTGCGACGGGCTGTAATACTAAGAAGAAACAGATGGAGTGGCAGCAGCATTGGCAGTGGTAGTGGCAGTAGCAGCAGCGCCTCCTCCAAACTGGTGAACTCGTGGCAGAGGAGGTCACAAACGCCCTGCTCTGCAGTCTGACTCGAGCTGTATTCACCTGGAGAGGTTCCGACAAAACAAATGAACCCTAGACTGCGAATTTCATCAACACGAACAATCCATCAACAACTCTCTAGATCTCTAGAGCTTCTGCATTAGGCCTCGCTGGCGTGACCCTCCGAAATGGTGTGATGCTGGAAAGGGTATGCAAACCAAGTGATGGTCTGGAGATGAAGCCCACATGCAAGTGCCCCAGCTGCTCGGATCATGGATGTATGAGGTCTGCAGCCAGGAGGCACTGCTGGTTGGCAGCCTGGCATGGGCGGTGTACTGGACATGAAACTACTTCGCAATGTCTATGCGCGGAGGATTCAATACAATGAGAAGCACGGACATCTCATAACGACTGTATCAAAAAGGCAACCTTTTGGTCGCACATATGCAGCAATATGCAAATTGAAGATCTAAAGTCCGCATGTGGCCTCAGCCACTCGCTGTGACGCGGCGACAAACCGCGGGTCTGCCCTGAGTCGGTCCATGGTGTCGTCGTGCACCAGCCAAAGGTCCTGGACGTCGAGTTTGGGATTCAAGTTTGCAGTTTCTGGGAAGTGGATCTGGAATTGAGATGTTGGGGATCTGGTCGAGTCGTGGTGGATCAGTTGCCAAACCAAGATGCATATCCTGATCGAAACTCTCTGCTTCTGAGGCACGGTGTGGTAGCCCCGCATGACCTCACAACAGCCGACACACACACACACGATCTGTACCGACAACAAACTTTATATCGCCCCTGCCCATAATGCCGAGTCTTCAGGTGTTGAATGCGGAGATGGCAAAGCCATCCCTGACTCGAAAGCTTATCAGTTCAAACAACTACCCGAGGTCCTGCTGCGGCAAGGTCTAAGGTTGTTTAAACGTGATGTTTGTATGGTTTGAAACCCAGGCACCATGCCAGCAGCCACCCCAAACCCTGCAAGCCTGCTCCGGCGCTGTCTCCACCAGCTTGGCGGCCCGGCAGTCTATGTGAACCTTAATTTCACTTGAGGGACTCACCTTCCTTCGTTGCGACATCGGATGCAGCAAAGCAGCCCCCGCCACAATGAAATCCTCAGCTTCGCAAAGCTACACAGCTTGCTCTTCGGGCGCTTTGGCGAGTGGCTCCAGGCTCCCAACAGCAGTGCCCTGTTGCAGTTCGAGGGTCCCAAATTTCTCGGAGGGCTTCCCCTTCGGCATCCAACAAGTCTGCGCCGGCACAGCGCAGACCGGCAGGCAGCAGGATACCTTCCAAAGAGGAGCCCGTGTGGAGTGCTACTTTGCAGTGTGCACAAACATAAAGCCCTACTAGTACCATCCAAAAGAACACGCCGAGCCGAAACAGTTGGACAAAGAAACTCAGGATAGCAGGTGCCTAACGAGCTCTTTACCGGGCTTCCCTAAAAAATGCTTGCCCCGAAGCTTTAGATCGGAACTGAACCCCGGTGCTCGATTGCGACGCCCAACCCTTGAGTTCAGATCTACATAAGCTTTATCTGAACTCCTCACGGAGCTGCACTGCCAGGGCCGAGGTGACAGCTTCTGGAGCGTTTCGAGCGCAGATTGGGCGGCCGGGGAATGGTCGTACTCCATCTGCACCACCTGCTTGGGATCAAGGCTTTGGGCCTTGCACCAGACTGGAGCATACTAGAGCAGGGGTTATTCCTTGACTTCGGTGCAGGCCAATCCCTGCAATGAGTTGTGATTCTTGATCCTGGGCAAGCTCCCGGGATGAGGGCGCTTCACTCGTCATGTATCTCTGATTTAGGAACAGCTGTGCGTCTGGGCTTTGATATCTATTGTGAGCCAGTCTCTCTATGGACACTTGATTTCCTCATTGGCATTCTTGCATGCAGAATATACTGCAGAATCCTGCGTCATCTTTCACGGAGCTCGTCTTCCGGTGGCTGTTCTGTCTGGATGCCTTTACCCTTGGCTTGAAGACTCTGATGCGTGCCAGGGTCCTAAGGAAGTCCACACGGTCGCAAGGCCTAAAAGCTATCCCGACGCTCGAAAACTCGTCCAACTCTGGACCGAACCTCCCGAAACGCCAGAAAAACCCAACCGCCCAAGCTGTGACCACCAAGTCCTGACAGAAATATAAGTCCTCACTGCATCCCACTCCCACGCATCATAGAGTCACAAGTCCCCAATAGGGTTTAGGGTTTAAGGGTCCCGCCCGAAGCTTTGAAGCTGCCTGGATCGATCCAGCGGCCAGGAGCTCCTTGCCCGAGCGGAAGGCCTGGGAAAGTCGTGTTTGTGGCTCTCAGCCGGAACTCCGACCTTAAAGCGCCCCGGCGGAACTGGCCTTCTGCGGGGCAGCGGCTTTATCCCTGAGCCACAATATGTGTATCAATCCCAGAGACTTGTACTTGTAGTGCTATGAAGTGGTAGTGGGCGCGCGACTAGAAGTAGAAGGAGGAGTAGTAGTAGTAGTAGGCGTAGGGGTAGGGGTAGGAGTTGGAGGAGGAGGAGAAGGAGAGTAGCAGTAGCAGTAGCAGTGGCAGGTTAGTAATAGTAGTAGTCGTCGTCGTAGTCGTCGTCGTCAGTAGTAGTAGTAGGCGTAGTAGTAGTAGTAGTAGTAGTACTAATACTAGTACAAGTACTAGTACTAGTAGTCGTAGCAGTCGTAGTAGTAGCACTAGTGGCGGCAGCAGCAGTAGCAGCAGGAGGAGGAGTAGTAGTACTACTGACTACTCCTCCGTACCTCAGTGATTTTCATTCCGGTTGGCCTCTGGACTGCTCCTGATGAAAGAAATCGTCGGGCGTCACGCTAAGGGGACTAAAACTCCTCGTAGATTAGGGACAAGCCGTCCAAAACAGCACCAATATACTTACACGTGCTCAAGCAGCGACTGACTTATCACAGCAAACATATTTCGACCTTGGGGGTTGCTGTAACCTTTTAGGTCCAAGGTAAGGAGTTTAGGTTTGGGTTCTTCGCGCCGTCAGTCGGGTTCCTATCGGCTTTATCTGTGAGATTTGTCAGAAGTCTGCTGCAAAGACGGCTGTCGTGAACGGTGAGCAGGGGAAAGAACAATGTTTCAGAGAGGGTCTTTGGAGGTTTATGGGTTTATGACAGCAAGCGGGCATAGCCTCTGCTTCACACCCGCGGCAGTCAGCTTTCAGCAGGCACACCTGCCACTCACTGTAAACGTGAAGGAGACGCGCGCAGCGTCAGGAGATTAACCATTTAGAAGCAAATCCCAATGCAGGGCACACAGCATTGCGGGGGGCAATTTTTCAGCGTTGCCTGTTGTTGCTTCGCGATTTTTCGGGTGGCCAGGGGGCAAAAGAAAGGGGTAACCGTCGGAGACAAACAGAGACAGAAGCAAGAAAGAACGAAAGACAAAGAAGGAGAGAACGAAAGAAAGAATGCCCACACCCTAAACCAGCCCAGAGCACTCGCCAACAAAGTAAAAGAACGCAAATACATCACCCATCCAGCATCACAACAAACACCAGTCCGCCTCTAAAGCAAATCGTCAAGGGATGGACACTAAGATGCTGTTCTCCTGTGACGTGACATGATAGCCTCAGACTCCGACGAGAAGACTGCTTGCACCTCTGACCTCGTGTCGATGAATAGCTCAGTTTCACCCCAACTGTCTTGAGCTTTGCTGGTCCTGCAAGTGTCAAAACGACCTGCTGTCCTACCCAAGCTTTTCCCAAGCCCCTTGCATTTTGTACAACCCCAATCCTTTGGAGAAATGCCTTTTCTATGCTCTGCAACACAGATTCATTCCGCTACCCACATCAAAGAAAGTTGCTATCCTAAGTACCTAGTGCAAGGAGGTGCAACCTGAAGTAAGCTCAATAATCAAGATGCCAGCAAATCCTAGCGACAAAACAAAGACATTCGAAGATGGATATCATTGACCGGTGACCCCTTGCCAACTTGATCTTGCGGAGCTTGTTCGTTAGACGTGCCAAGCACGACCTTCAAGGCTCTGTGTGCTGATGCAGATGGTGCTGGGTTTTGTTGGGTGACAACTTCCTTTTGATCAGCGAAGTCGGGACCTCACTTCCGGCCTTGGAGTCGGGGGGCACGGCATCATCCAAGCGAAGGGCCTTCAATTCGATGCGGCTACCACATGCTACCGTCGCAATCGCACCAACTTGTAGGAGGATTTCATAATCCCTACTTCCAGAACAGATCGAATCCCCGGGCCTTCTTTAGGGTTTCGGTTCCTCGACCTAAAACACATAAACCTGCGCGGAGCCTTTGTGGCGCTGCGACCGTCGCCGGCCTCTCGAGAGGCAGACCTGTGCTTCCAGTGATGGATGCCCTTTTGAGGATCTTAGCGTTTTGTGGACAAACTGAATGGCCGAAGAGTGCTGATAGCCACTTGCATAAAGGAAGAACGTGCGTTCGCATGTTGGGGTGTCATGCCAGCGCCTCCGTTCCCACCAGCGTGACTCATCCACATAGAGCTGGCCGGATGCCTGAGCGATGATTCGAGGAGAAAATCTACAGCGAGGAAACATCCAGGTTTCAGTGGCCGCAGGCCGCAACAGGAAAGGAAGGGATCACTAAGATTTATTTCGGCTGTGTGCTGAATCTTAAGAGCACGACAAGTTTACCAGAGACCTGTGGCAAACGCTGAGTGAGAACCGTGCAGATAGATCTTTGCCTCCGCCAAAGCGCCGTGAAGGAGGTCAATTCGACCCTGCCAGCCGTTCCTTGGCGTGTCCCAGCCCTGCAATCATCGAACCCCTTAACACAATGTCTCGAACATACGAAACAGGAAGCTTCACGTGTCGTAAGGGGTTTGGTCAAACAGAATCAGCCATGACTTCATTTGCTTCTTCGTTGTAGTGATGCAAAAAACATGTCGTCAGCAAGTGTTCGAAGATGATAGAAGGAGTCCTAGCAAAGAGCGGGCCGATAAAGCTGTTTGCTCGTATCGTCTTTGAGTGTCTCTCCGGGAACACAAGCCTGATTTTGCAAGTCCAGGTTCAGGGCGATGGTCTTCTCCATGTACCTGGATGCACGAGCACGACTTCCTGCTCACGTTCTGCTTGGGCCTACTCTTCATCTGGAGAGTCCGATGGTTCAGGCTTAGCACTTTCCCCCAGAAACCCTGAGTGCCCCCCCCCCACCCCCCCCCCCCCCTCCCATACGCCGACCCACAAGCCCCAAAACGACCGGGTGAGGCAGAGACGCCTCAAAGGCGCTTGCCNCCCCTCCCATACGCCGACCCACAAGCCCCAAAACGACCGGGTGAGGCAGAGACGCCTCAAAGGCGCTTGCCGCGGCTCGACGGCAAGGACGTGGAGGCCGCTGGCCGCTGCCAGTGCCGAGAACCATCCCAAATTCATACCTGGGATACAGCCAAGAGCTCAGGCAGCTTCGCTTCTGGAGTTTGAACTCTGAGAAAGCTTTCTGCTTCTATGGTTGAAGGGTCTTGGGTTGTACTGGGCTCTGGGGCCGAGTCTTGGAGAAATTCGTAAGAGTTCTGGTTTGGTGCTGTCCCGGTTGCAGCCAGAAAATCATGTTTCTAGTATGGTTTGCAGTGCGGCTACAGCTGAAAGAATTCGGTGTTGGCAGGCTTGTGTTCGAAAGGCCCTGGGAGAATGTACTTACAGAATGGTTGCGTCTGGAGGCATGGTAACGCCTGCACACCTTAAGCCCTAAACCCTAATCGCACCCAGCTTGCAAAAGCTTTGCCAAAACTCTGCGGAGCTGCCGATGTCGATGGCAAATGTGAAATCGCCCACCTTGCAGCATTAGGTGACCACAGCCGCGACTTCAAGGTCCAAAAGTCTGGTGGACCTATGGTGTTGATTTCTATTCGAGGATGGGGCTGGTCGCGCGGGAAATGAAAGGTGGCAGCCCTCAACATCCGTTCTTCGCATTGCTCGTCCACCTTGTCGGTCTCTGATGTCAAGACCGAGGGCACGGCGCAGCCCTCGTCGAACACCCACTGAGCCAGCAGTGTCAAAGGACCTTCGTCACCGTGCAGAATCGCAAAGGCAACCTATCGGCTCCAGGCAGTGGTAGTTGATGTCTAGTGTCGACGTTCAGCTTCGGGATGTATCAAAACGACTGCTTTTTCGGGCTCAGTGCCGTGCACCATCACATCGCAGCACAATCTGAAGCGGCACACGCGTCGACACCCTCACATCAAGACCCTGCGATTTTCGCAATAAAGGATGAGGAGCACTCACGCAGCTTCTGCGTCCGCAGCTCCTTGGAAGCGTCATCTTTGGCGGTCGCAGACACGGCGTGTAACCTCCACAAGTCAGCCAGCATGCCCAGCATGCTGGCTTCTGTCGGTTTGCTATACCTTTTGGTGCTTGTGTGAGATTGGGGGTAGATGGGCTGCTCGTTGAGTTGAGCGTTGCGGCATAGGGCTTGAACTCAGCAGCGCAGATGGTGCGACAGGTGAGTTGGTGCTGGTTGAGGCTTTAGCATACCTCAGCTACCGGCCTACGAAGCCGGAAACGAGGATTTTGCACGACGACTTTGATGGCCAAGCTACCAGGAAGGAGTTGCCCAGGTGCGGAGGACTACCACGTCCTGAGCACAATTGAAACTTTCTGAATCAACAGTCACGTGGATGGTGTGCTATGTTTGTGTGGAAATCTGCAGTATGAGCGTCTTTGCCAAGCTGCCGTGAGCTCATCCACGATCCGCTTCATCTCGTCGTTTAAAGCGGCCTGGGAGTGCGACGGTTTGAGAATTCGACGAGGAGTCAAGACGTCCGAAGACACACTGGCTTCTGCGGTGCTCGTTCTGGATCGTAGAATCGCTCTCACGAAGTTTTCTGGGAATTCAGGCACGGAAAACCGAGTCCTACTATCCAACGAACTAGTTGCTGCCTAGCGGCGTATCCAACAGACTGCCCTTGCCGAAGCCGGGCTGGATCTTGCTTTGCCCTGGGAGCCAAGGAAGCCAGCAATTACGTGGTCTGCACGCAGTCTCCGCATCCCTGGGGCTCAACGCTTCCGACATACCACAAACTGGCTCACCGCTCAGCCCCTTCGCTGCTTCCAGGGTGCTCTTGCAGCTGTGCCGCAGCCTCAGGGTTTCCGGAGTAGGGATCGAGCTCTGTTACGTTGTTTCGACGTAGGTTAGACCCGAAGTATGATCTTCGCTGAGAGTGCAGGAGGCTTGGTCTCCCAAAAAGGCGGATAGGATGTCATCTCCTACACCGGGACAGCTTGACCAGCTAAATCCGAGTGTCTACTGAGCACAAAAACCCCACTATGCAAACGCAATTCCCGTCAAAGTAGCTGAGTTTTGTAGAGCATGAATGATGAAGTGTTGCGGAACCCGGTCCCGTGGCTTGTAAAGGATTGCAGAGGGTCTTCGGAGATTTGATTTCAAGCGCTGTTCAGTTGAGAACTTAAGAAACTAGGGCGACTGTTGGGTGTGGGTATTGCAAGGCCTCTGCCCAAATTTCTGCTTCGACTACTTCTCTTGCTGCAGTGCCGTCGACGACTACCACCGCCACTACGTTTTCAACCATCGCGCACGCATACTAATAATTATGTTGTATCCTGATCAGGCATGTGATCATGCCCTGCCATCAACAGCAAGCAACCCGCGATGACGATCATGCTTATCTATGTCATGTCTTTGTTGTCATCGTCGTCGTCCTCGTCCTCCTCCTCCTCACCCTGAGCCTCTTCGTATACACAGTCACCCCTATCGTGCTACCAAAGTTTTGCGGAAGTTGCCCTGTGCAAGCCTGTGGGATTGTCGCTGGAACGACCTCGACGATGCTGCTGACTCTCGAGTTCCTGGGGTCTGGAGTAGCAGCAGTTCTTCTCGTGTTTGGGTGGGATGGCGCACTTCGAAAGGAGCTCTCCGGGGGCTTAGACAACCGCATCGTGTTGTAAGTTCCTTCGGTTTGCGGGAGGTACATGCTTTGACGGAGATCTACACGACCCAAGTTGGTTTCAAGGGCTTATTTGTTGAGGGTTCTAACAATCCTACGTGGGCTGCATGATTGCAGATGTTGCAGGTGCTTGGGCTTGCAGGGTGACAAGAGGCTCCAACACCTGTAGCTCTAAGTCTTTGAGCTGGGCAAGCCAAACAGCATTGAAAGTTCACTGTTTGGACAAGTCCCATCATTTCCTGAAGCTGCATAATGTCAACTATTTGAACGCTAAGCCTCCTCAGCACACCGTCCCTGCCCACAACCACCCCATCTTTGTAGACAAGGGTCCATGCCAAACCAGCGATTCCGAAGAGGATCAACAACAGCAGGCCTGCGCACAGCAACCAGGGATGAACCGGCAGGTGATGGGTTTCAAGCATTGCTGTGAACATCCTTAGCATGTTCGGTCAATGTGGACGGTTCCCACACATCTATCCATCAGGTTTTTCTTACATAGAAGGATAAGAATGCACGACCCGCATCTCAAGATGGACGATCGGAGAAGGCACAGTCTTTGCCTCAACAAACCCTAACGCGGCGGTGCCGCGGTCCTGTAGCGTGCCCTGCTTCTAAACATACCCACTGGGCGACAGCCAAACCCAATCCTCAAACCTCTTGCACATGTTGGTAGTCACTACTTGGTCAGTCAAAATCAAACGCAGGCATTGCCAAGTAATCGTGCTGCCTGCGCGGCGGGTGTCCATGATCCCAGCCCTTCGCCATTGCCGGCGGGCTTAGCGCGACTTGCTGTTGAACTGTTGAATGGAATGGATCTTACAAGGGGCTACGATAGAATAGCTATGTCCGGTAAAGTCTCCATGGCCTTGTGTACGTGTTGGTGGGGTTTCGGTGCAGTCTGCAGGGTGGAAATTGTGCCTTTGGTGCAAGTGTGCCAGATCTTACCGTGGCTGCTGCTTGCCCCGTCCGTTTTGGTGTTGGGTGCAAGCGGTTGCAAGCCAGCTGGGAGTGATGATGGATCAAGCCTGGACTTGAAGCAAGCTCATGGCTTACATCCTCCTTGCTGCGAGCCGAAACACAGCGACAGCCAAACCGCCTGCTGCCGGTGTGATGAGGGTGTGGCTCACGCAGCCGCGTGCGAAGTTTGCTACGATGTGTGCCTCGCTCGGACACAAACTGACAGTTTGCTGCCTTGGGTCCGATGGAAAGAGACGCCAACCCAATCCCCTTCTCACTAGCACATGGGCTGTGATGTGACTGGTTCGGGGGCTTGGTGGTGTCGTTGACAACATCCAGAACGAAGCAGTTGAGGTGGAAATTGGGCCGCTGCAGAAAATTTCGCATCTCACCAGCAAGCAGCATCATCCGAAATGGGCTTTACAAGACAAGCCATCCTAACTTGCTAACGACCAGCATTGCCACAGCGGGAAGAGAAACGCCTACTTCAAACCCACCCATTTTGGCAAAATGCATCAAGCATGGAAATTGGGCTGCCTCCGATGCACACTCCGAAGACGGTTTCTACGAGGCCAACACAACAGCTTCATCCGCGGCATGGAACTCACCCACACGTTGCCCATCATTGTACTCATAACCACCATTATTAGTTGTGGGTCTCGCGCTTGCTCTTATTAGGCTGTTGTTCTCAGCATGCAGCATCTCCGTCATTGCCCATCTAGGCTCATGCTACTCTTATTCCAGCGGTTTTTTGTTGTTGCCTCGAAACATGTCGCCCGACCACACTTCCTGCAGTTTCTGGTTCAGGGTTTGCTGTTGAGGGCCACAGGACTTCGTGTTGAGGGTTTCACTTTTCTAAAGATCTTAAGCTTCCTGGTTTCGAAGCTAGGATCTTGCGGTTCACGACTTCAGCTCTCTTTAGGGTTCACTTATTGCAAGTTCTCGGGGGTTGTCAACGGTCTTCGGTTTTCTGTTGTGGGAGCCTGCTGCGAAACTTGTGCTTGATGACTCCATGACACATGCGATGCAACCGTTTGGGCACCAGTCTCATTTCGGCTGATGTTATTAGCTTCGGTGTGAGCACTAGGTTTGTCATAAATCTTGTGACTGTAACAATGAGGCGGACGATTTACAACATTAACGTTATAATATGGCTATCATGTTCTATTACGTGCATGTCAACTTCCTCCGCAGGCAGACAAACAAGTCGTTGCTTTTCCTCTGCCAGGCGAGGAATGTAACCATCGGGGCAGCGGCGGCAGCTTTGGCGGCCATGCATGATCTCGTGTACCTGATACAGTTCAAGGATGCTTACGATCTAAGTCGAGTGAAGTGTTTCGGGTTTAGAACTAAAATCACTTTGGGAAGTAGGGTTTCATTGATGGTCCTGCATCGAAGTCTTAGCGTTAAGCTGGGGGTTTCGGGTCTGACATGTGAACTCCCAGAGCGTCGCAAATTAGTCAGTCCTGCTGGATCTTTGTCAGACCCAGTGGCTTGGGTTCGAGGCCCGAACCCTGAACTGCGTCTCAACAAGTCTACGAATATCCCACGTTCCCATTGGCAAAGAAATAAACACTGTGCCGAGGAACCTCCCGCAGCTTCTCGGGATCCTGTGCAGATTCGGGTTAAGGTTGCTGTGTGTTCTAAGCACGGCAGCTGAAAAACAAGTCTCGAGCAGCTCAACCCGAAGCCACGGAAAACCCTGCAGCTGTTTATCCCACATGCCTGAAGCTTAAACCCAGTCATAGGGCGCACATGACCAAAACCTCTGCAACGACAGCAACAGCAACAACACCAATTACTACAACTGTAGTAGTGGCAGAACCACTATATCGGCGGTAGAAGTGGCAGTGGGGGTGGTATCATCTGTATATGTGTTTCTACATATACATACACATAATATGTATGCATGTTTCCTGCTGCCTTGTAGTCATGGAAGCTGATCGGCAATGGTGAAGCCCAGAAACGGTTAATCCACAAGCAAGGCATGAAGAGATGCCTTGGAGTCTCTTGCGGTGTTTTGGGGTAGAGGCTCAGGTCCTGTTTAAGATGGCAAGTGCAAGCAACATCGTCTTGGTTCAAGGTCACGTGTTTCGGCAATACGGTCTTCAAGTTTAGGAGTTGTGCTGAGGGTTGCAGTCACACAGCCAGGTGCGGTGTCAGCAGTGAGCTTGTTACTGTACTTCAACAACACGGTGCCTGCGGGTGGCAAGGTCGCGGTTTATCGAATAGAATGTCGAACGCTGATGCGTTATGACTTCGTCTGTGTTGCCCTCTACCGATTGTGTTTCTGATTCTTTGACCTTAGTTGCCTGTGAACTTCTGAGCTGGGGGTATGACATGGGGAAATTAAATCCCTTCAATATCGCAAAACGGAAGCTCTGATTTCCCGCAAACTCAAGTCTTTTCCAAGTTGCGCCTTCCCTCGCCAGTGGATAGCTGCATTGCCTGAGACCAAGGTCGTTCAGGAGTGCAAAACCCATAGCCCCGAAAGGTCAACCCCACTCATCAAAGTGAAGGTCACGTGACGAGCATACCGGCTGGGAGTTGCAGGGGAACTTCTGCGTGTTCCTGTTTCTGATTAGTACCACCAGTCCTGGTCGTGGTATGGACTGAGGTTTGGTCCGAGGTGCTGGTGATCTCCCTTGGGTCCGCCATGAGCTCCCCGTAGGCGTTGTCAGGTGCGTGGGCAGCCATGTCCTGCCACGCACTCTGTGCGAGGATGCTCGACCCAAGCAATCGAAAACCGAATCTGGCCTCCATGCGAAAGTTCATGAAGTACTCGCGGCCCCATCGGTCAGTCACATCCGGATGCGGTCCGATGCCCGCTTCCTGAAAACAGATGGGGACTGCTAGTATTGCGTAGGTCTTGGGGTGAACAGCGACTCAAGTACCCATGAGGTGGGCGTGAAGACTTGGACTCAGATTTTTCGAGATGTGGCCCCACAACCAGTGGAAACATCCTCATAACGGCTTTACGGTTGAGAACCCTGGCAGGCGCAGTGTGCTCGCAGCAACCAGCTCTAAAACTGCTCGCTCCAAGATGGCATTGGGATTGAGGAGCTTGGAACTTTACATCCAAGCCAGTGAGGCAGAAGTTCACCAAAATACTGGTTGTTTTTGTTCTTTTGCATCGTGGAACTTTAAAGCATGATCCGAAAATTGGCTCCTGCTCTCTTAGTATCGGACATCTACACGGAATTTCTGTTGCTGTGGAAACTTGCAGCTCCCTGTTCCAGCTTAATTTGGAATCAAGAGTCAGCCAGGCAAAGTCCCATCCTTAAAACAATCGAAGGCTGCAGAAGGATTGGGCCTTCGTATGCCCGTGCTCGACAGGAACTTCTGGGCTCACGCGCTGCTACTTGGTTGCAGCCTGCCTGTATATTTTTTTCTAACCGCGCCTCCAGACCAGCTTCACTGCTTCCCTTTGTGTTGCCTTCATGGCTCCCCTACTTTCTTTCCTCGCATGCCGAGCATCTTCGATCTAAACCTTTGCAATGATGCAGCCATATGATACTACCAAGAAAAAATCAGTGTATTTGTGGATCGAAGCAATCGGCGAACGGCTAACTTGTTGCCAAACTTCATGACGTCCCCGCGATGTCCAGGAGCCACCTGATCCAAACCGGCAGCAAGGAAGCGGGACTTCAGGTTTGCTCTTCTGCAGCTGAGACGCTTGCCTTCAAACTCGACGACAAAATCAATCCTCTTGAACCGAGCCACAAAAGTGCTAGTGCCCGGCCCGGCAGTGACTTGGAAGATCCCATACTTGAAGCCCGACTCAAACGATGTCACCGCAAAAACTCCCGAAAGTAATCCTCCCCTGCCTTCAGCATAGCTAGCTCATAGCTTGCAAACTCAGCCTCCATGCATCGCCCATTGCTGCCATCTTGCAGTACAAGTAAAACTTCGCTCCATTAGACCACACCTTTTTAGAGACTCGCCGGGTTTTCACTCCGAGCCCGAGAGGAAAGCCTCGAAAGGCCCGGCCTCGCATCGCGCGTAGCTCGCAGCTTCAGCCTTTGGCGCTGCCTCCCGAACATGCAGTGTGCCTAGTGTCCCGAAGTCAAGACGTCTTCATGTTCCTGCACCCTCTCTTCAAGGTTTTGTGGCATCTCGCCAACTTTGCCCGAACTCCTCAGCAAGTCACCATCTGAAACCTTGCTCGTCATTTCATCGGGTCGAATGCAGAGGTATCTGGGTTCCGATTCGCATAGATTCGCCCTCTATGCTTGGTCTGGAAGACTGCTTTCTGAGGAAACTCCACGCAAATGTCAGATGACGGAACATTGTCAAAAACGGCTTTG
This sequence comes from Symbiodinium sp. clade A Y106, assembly GCA_003297005.1. Classification (NCBI taxonomy): domain Eukaryota; class Dinophyceae; order Suessiales; family Symbiodiniaceae; genus Symbiodinium; species Symbiodinium sp. clade A. Next base: position 103,280 of record BGNK01001277.1, on the reverse strand, counting down.
AAAGCCTCGCATTATTTTCGACTTCTCGTGCTTCCAATTTACGGCCGCTTTGCAGCTCCAAATCGCCGCGCAAAGCCAAGAACAAGCTCGTCTCAATGGGTCCCTTTTAGACAGTCGCACCTTGACTACAGCACCCATTCGCAGCACTGCGGCTCGGCTCAGACATTGGACCTGAACAGGTCTGAACAGGTCGTGCTCAGCAAAAACTCTTGATGGTTCTCAGGGGGCCACGTCCCGAGTCATGCGGGAGAGGACCCAGGGCAATCAAAGTCAATCATCGGTGCTGTATCCTTTCACTGCTGCGAGGCATTGAGCTGCGACATCCCAGCCTGCTCGTTGTAAAGGATGCGTGGCTCGAAGTGTACTTGCCAGTATGCCAAGCTCCCAAGGTACAACGGCTCCTGCAATGTTGACAGGCCGCTGAGACTGGAGAGACGAGACCTTTCACGAAAGGACACTGCCAGGATGTTTCACGTCTTAATCTGTTCAGCTCTTGCAGGGCACAAGTAAAATAGATTGAGCGAACATCAGGCCTGAAGCACATGCTGCATGCCTCGAAACCACAAGCCCACCTAGATTTCGTTTTCAAAACATTCCGCTTCGTCAGTCCTCAGCACTCAAATTTCGACCAACAACGAACCTGCGGAAGTTGGCCGCGGCAAAGTAGCTATCCGTTTCGACCTTGCTACACGACAGCGCTCCTAAATCCGAGTTGAGCAGCCACTCCATCCCTAGCCGTGAAGCCGATACCCTCTGCGGCACTGTCGGTTTGGGCAAAACCCAGTCTATTTCTTCGGGCACTTCACAAGGATTGTGCGCCAGAAGAATACCATGTCCTCTATAATATGGGAATGTGCAATCCTAAATGCACACAACGTACAGGATTCGAGACTTCGATCCCTGGGCTGTCGCTTCTTTAGAGCCATTGCTGGATCAAGCTGAGGGGCACGGCACACCCAGTCCGGGAGAGGCTCCTCGGCAACTTGAGCTGGAAGGTGGACGCATTCAAGGCGAATTCTGTGGAGTGCCAGGACTGCAGGCTGAGGTAGGGGGATTCTGGTCAAGAGAAAAGGTTGAAACTGCGACTGTGCATGTGACTAGAAAGGCGTGACCTGAAACCGCCCAACTGCGAATCGCACGTCGTGACCCGTGCCGGCTTCAACACTTGGATCTCCCTGACCAGCATACCAAAGATTGCCCACGAGTCCATCCTGACTACGAGTGCCATTTCCGCACGTTGGGTGGCATCGAAAATCTGCAAACCCTGCCACCCCTTGTAGAGGTGCTTGTCCTCACAGAACAGAACAGCTCTGACGGCCCTTCACCTCCTTTGGTTCAAGGAGCCTGACTTGCGGCCAGGTGTTCGAAGAGCAGCAGGTCTTTCTGGTTTGCACCAGACGTCCTGCAATGAATCCACTGCGTCCGCGTGATTACCAACTGATTTCTGAATGTGTTTGCTTTACCGGTCCAGGCTCGGATGAAACAGTTCCAAGCCGAGGTGTGGGTAGGAGGACCGGTGCAGCATGTAGTGAGTGTTGACCGCCACAGCCGAGCCAATTTGTGTGTAACGGACTGACGCTAGACCCTCACAATCCCCAACTCCACCCCCAAACCGCCACACACAGAAACTCTTGAAGCACCAGACTGACTGCACCAAAACCTTCGAGAAACTCCCAAAGCCCCACTTGAGCCCAGGGGGCTCCCTTCGACCCTCCGAAGCCAAGGCTTCTCTCCGATCTCCTCCGAAGGCGGAGGCGGTTTAGGGTTTAGGGCCTTACTAGGGTTTAGGGTTTAGGGATGTGTTGTACTCTAAGACAATATCCGTACTCGTAATAACGATGAGAATAAGATGAGGACAAACCATCACCAAGTCATGTTGGCATCAACCTGATATGTGTAATCGTAATGACATTCCCCGGGCTTCACGAAGAGGGTTGAGTCCGAAGCTCTCCCCCTTCAGGCTTTAGGATGAAGTCCCAAGTCTTTAGTCTTTCATGGTTTCAAACTTGGTGGGCCTACCAGCCCTCAATGCCTAGAGCTTTACAGGGATATGGTTGATTCCGGAGCTGGGTACAGCTTTTATAGACTTTAAACATCCGAGGCGAGCCCCAAACATACGCCAGGGATCGGAGCATTGCAGGCCATCGAGCCGCAAGATTCACCACAATCGCACCTAGGCTCGGGCCTTGGGCTTGGAGTTGAGGGTTTTAGGGTTTAGGACGGGTGGAGGGTTTGCGAGGCGTAGCAAAAAACCAGACTCAAGTGACTTCAAATCCAATCAGTTCAAACACTCAAGTAGAAGGGACATGCGGGTCAAGTCTTCAAGGCATGGCCTCATAAAAGCCTTGCAGCAAAAGTCAGCCATCAAGCACGCATAAGCCACAAGCTGCAAGATTTGATCTCGGTGGCTACTGCACTCTTCGCTCAAGCTGAGGGCTCTATTCCTCTGCGTCAAAACATCTCCCAACCAGGCTTGCTGAAGCTGAACATCTCAACCCTAAGTCCCGAAAGTGGCACCTTCAAAGAGCGTCGCTATCTGTCGGTGTGCTTCGGCAGCTGTTGCCTGGCTTACCAGTATGATAACTACAAGATGCCCTAAAGGAAGCCCGTAGTAGAAATCAACGGACCGATGAGGAACAGCGAATTGCAAATTTCGTGTCGTGCATGCTAACCGCACAAATGTCCGCATGCACACAGGGCTGCCAAACTCGGGTCACCCATTCTCATGCACTCCATCCTGCAGGCTTTGGTGAGCCCCTGCACCTGTCCTTCCCAAAAGGCCCTAATTGCCACAAGTATGTTGCACAGATTCTGTTCTGTGCGGGGTCAGGTGTTTTCGTGGGTAACTTTCTCTTGATACTAAGCCCACATATGCAGTGCCACAATTTAGGTGTTATTCACCAGCATCAAGAAGGAATGGTGCTTGTCCATCCCAAACATGTTGCTAACTTGATCACTTGGGCTTATAGCCATAATATGAAGGCCATAGTATCATCGCAAAGTTAGCCTGGCCCAGCTTAGCTAGCAAACTGAAGGCATTGCAAGCAATGGCCTATGATGCTGTCGTGTGTATGCGGACCTCTAGTCACTAGTCCCAAGCCCCCAGTGAGAAATCTTCTCGAAAGCACTCCCGTCCTCGTTCGGTGATGCTACAAAGAAGACCAGCCTTTGCCATACTGGACTTGGCATTCCATCAGATTGTGGGTTTCATGCTTTCCTACTCTTCGGCCAGGTTTGGGCTTCAAACCAGTGAAGCCTTGGGCGGGCCTAAACTGAAGCTGCACGGATTTGCTCATTTCCACCGAAGTGATCAAGACTTCACTCCAAAATCCTAAATCCACGAACGAGTCAGGCGGAATCGCATGAAGAGAGGGCAAGGGGTTCCCAAAAAGCTGAGGACATGTACCATATGGGCCGCTAACGACCGACCATGAGTCGTCAGAATCTTGGCCACACATTGCTTCTAGTTCGATCGCTATCACGACCAAACAAACTGAGATAAACAGGTACTTAGACTTAGCCTCACCAAACATGAAACCAGTCACACAGTACACTCTGGACCCCAAGCCCTGTATCCGACAGGCCCCTGAGACTCTGCAATGAAGGGCACCTGTCACACTGGGGACCATAAGTCTCCACGATGGCTGCAGCGGCCAGCTCCTCTTGGACTCTGAATGCTCTGGACCAGAGTGTATGGTGGCCACATTGACATTCCATTGCGTGCGAGCTTACGTTGGATCTTTCCGATCCGCTTCCATGCAGTCCATCATATACCTGCTACTGCCTGCTAAAGCACATTTCATGGTCGCGCTTGGAGGTGCACAATTTGTTGTCCACACATATTAAAAGGACTACACAAACTGCACTTCCTCTTTAAAGGCTAGGATGTGCCTGTCTATATGAGCTAACGAACTTGCCAAACATCATCGTTGTGTTATGTTGTATGTATCGCAACAAACTATAACTCCGCTGTTAGCTACAGCTTCCACTAGTAAGACCCAAATCTGCACAAAGCTCTCATGACTAAGTGTCACCTCGCCAGGCCATACCAGTGGGACGGCACAAAGCACCGTAGGCTCCTTTGGCCAGAAGAAGCTTGGTATCTCTGGGTTTGGGGGCAAGAGTTTTTGCATGTTGCTTTTTGAAGCTCGTGTTTCCTGACTCCCAGGCTTGACTGCAGCTGACCTCGAAAGCCGTCAAGCCGTCACACCAAACCCGAGCTCTGAAGCCCCCAACTCCAGGCCCCTGAAGCACATCTCGTGATCCTCGCGTGCTTCAAGTGGACGTTCTGTCCTTCACCCCATCATTCTCTAGGAGACCCTCCAGATGATCGCCTGCCGGATGTAGGATTAAACTACCACGCATCCACATGCCACATCCTCCCGAACTACTCAAGCCTAGGACTACCTAGGGCTCACGTAATTTGAGTTCTGGACAACTCGCGGCACCAAGAGTTCAGGGCAAAAAGGTGCAAGCTCCAGACTCTAAACTCCGAAACCTTCGTTGGCCTTGCGGTGGGCAATAGCGGCCCCGCCGCGGCAGCGTCCGCCACCAGCTCAAGGACTGGCGTGCGAAGCGATCTTCTGGAAAAACATGTAGGATGGCTATCTTTAGGATACCATAATAGGGATCTATTTTAAATAATATGGTTTCCTTATTATGGTAACTCCAATTAAATCCCTTAACAAGAACCCAATTCGTTAGGAAAGCATGAATCGCGCTAGTGAATGTTTCTGCAGAGCGTTGGCGGCTTCGAGCCACACAGGTAATAAGCTCGAAGTGCTTCCAACCAGGCCGCGGCCCCTATCCCGATCGTCGGCGGTATGGGCTACTCGCCTGACTGCTATTTTCTAGTTGGGGCCTGGGGATCCTGTGAAGGGTCCTGGATTCCTCCCACGTGAACAGACAGCTCAAGGTTGCGATGGAGGCCGCGCGATGAAAACACTTTGCTTCGTCGGATCGAAGAGAAAACAAGGGGGCGCGTTCAGACAACGCCTGGGCTTCCGTCAGAAAACGCGAAGGCGACGCTCAGCAACACAGGGGACGCAGGCGTCGGTCAACTTTGCGGTCACACGTGCACATGCCTCATGCGAAGAAAGAAACATTCATACAAATGAATGTGCATATATATATAGACTTTATATATATATATACACACATCACAAATACATGCCTGCAAACACGACATCCTGCCTTTGCATGTGCTGGTGGACCAACGGAAAGGAACGTACCTCAGCAGCGCGTAGTTCCGACCCACTTGCGCTGTCCGCAAAGGGTTGCCACGGCATGAAATCACCGAGGCTAGGAAAACCTCGTAAGAGCCCTACTATAGGAGGCTTAATAATTAGAATAGGGTTTTGGAGCCCATTAGACTATAAATATAATAAGGAACCTCCAAAATAGTATAGGTACTTATTAAGGCCCCTATAGTAGGTGCCATGCTGTTTTCACCAAGCAGCCGTCGCCACTTTGCCTTTCCTCCGCTACAACGGCAGCGGGCGGAAAAGCAGCGCGTAGAAAGTTCCTTGGGTACGGTCAAGTCAGACTGGAAAGACGGGTTTCAAAGATGATCGGATGTGTTCTGCAAATTCTCTATACTTTTCGTCTCGACCGAAAACCCGTCTGTTCGTCGCTAGTGTATGAGCAAAAATTCCGAGCCAGATTTAGAGGCAGGGCCTTGCTACCGACCGTCATACAACAAGGACCATTTCGAGGGCGAGCGGCTCGTGCCGTCAGCAAAACGGTCGATATGGTAGGTATCGCTTGGCTTGTGACTGGCAGGCCAAGCGGAGATGTTTAGTTTACATTGCATCAACTTCTTTGCGAGGGTATTCGTGAACAGTGAGCGATGTTGAGTTTTACTTAATGCGGAACTGGCGATTGGGTTAGCGGGTCGCGTGCAATTAGCCAGACCGGTCATTTTCGTCTAACTTCTCTTTGCACCACTCGCTCGTTACTTCGTGACTCAAAGCCAAGTTTCGGACATTGCACACTGTTGTGGCGCCGAGATTTATCAATGAGCTTCTGTCAAATTTCAAACCTTACGCATTCTTGTCTTCAGTTGTGTTGTTGCTGTTGCAAATCTTGTATATGGATCGCTTACAGCATTATATACATGTCCAACCGCAATCACAACTCCGCACTCGAGTCTCGAAGGGGCGAAGCACATTCAGCATCACTGCTGGTTCACGGCCTTCCGTCCCGGCAGTGCTAAGCAGCTGAACTTACTGTGTTACGGGCGTCTCTGTAGTGACTGTAGTGTGGGCTTCAAAACAGCACCGAAATCCTGCATCACAGCGAGCCAGAAACCTGTGATTCTCTTGATTTTCCCGGTCTAGTTTCCGCAGCCGGGCCGCTGCCAGTTCTCGAGGATCTGACCCGACCACAGAGGCCACTCGGAACCATCCAAGCAACCTTGGCTGTGTGGCTTCAACGATACACCATATCCCTAAGCCAAACCGTAAACCCCAAAGCCTAGGCTCCCAAGTGCTTGCAGGCAAAACCCTCATACCCTGAATCCCTGAAGCACCGAAAAAGCCCTGAAATCTGGCTGCCTTGCTGCGAAGCCAGAGCTGAAGGTTAACCTTAATTGCTCCGGGCCACCTCCCCTCCTTACGCCCTAGACTTCGCGAGAGGTTGCTTTGCAAAGCAAAATGGGTCTATGTGAGGAGTAACAGCCATAAACCCTCAGTCGTTACACTTCTAAATCCCAACATCCTAAGTCCTCAACCCCGAAGCACTGAAGCCCTAAACTTCAAAACACCGCCAACACAACCATTCAGCAGACCCCAACCCCTAAAGCGAAACATCCTGAACGCTGAATGCTTGAATCCTGAGCCTGGACTTGCAAAAGCAACAGACGGCCGAGCAGCTCAAACAGAGTGAAAGGTAGCCGAGACCTTGCTCCCAATACCTCTGTTTTTGGACTCACAAGCTCATTTTGGAGTGTAGGATTCGCAGGTGTTGGGCATGCAAACTTTCGGGTACGATGCACTTCGACTTAGCCAACCGGCGTTTGTCACAGTTCAGTTTTAACAGGTTGTGTTCAGTGGATTCAGTGCAGGACAGACGGACGGAAACGAACAACCACTGCACTAGAAGTGAGAAGGCGAAGAGCCAAGGAACAGCGGCAGAATGGGATCAACAGCAATAGCTGCTGTGTCAGTCTTGTTTCGCCGGCAGCCGTAAGGCACCACACCCTTTTTACTACTCTCGAAGTTTCCGGTGTCTTTGCAGGCCCAGCTGTTGGTCCATTGCAGGGGATCTCAACCGCACCACGTTGAGGAAACATCTGCCAAGCCGCAATGCAGATTGACGGCTAAAACCTTTGAGCCACATCCTGAGCGTCACAGACATGCCAAAGGTCGCCACAAAAACGACACAGTTGGACCGGCTTCTGCCTCCGGACATATGCAACGTCAACAGTGCTTGCCTTCTTCCAGCACCACATCCTTAACCACATTCTTCTCATCTCGTATCCGTGCCTTGCTGCATATCCTCTGCAACCCTTTCGTCCCTCCCAATGCATTTTCAAGGACTGACGCTTCTCATCCGAGAAGCTGCAGCGCGCAAGCTATCATGTAGTGCGTGAAGCCTGGAGACCGAAGAAGCCGTGGGGTCGGGCCGGGTCGGGGCCACAAAGACCAAGGCTACAGTCCTTATTCTGTCTGGTTCTTAGTAGGGAATGGGGGAAAGGATTATGGAGACCATTATTGCGGACTTTTATATATATGGACTACTATAGGGATCCATTCCCCCATTCCCTACTAAGCACCATGGAGCCTTATTCCCTTTACTGCGTAGGCAGCTGTGCAGGCAACATGCAGCGGTGGAAATGTGCAGCGGAAGGAAGATACAGCTGAGACTTAGAGCCTTGTAGTGGAGTTTCACGGGCAGAACGCATGAAGGCGGAAACTAGCTCGCTTAGCAGAAATACCTCTGACTAAACGGACGCAAAGGACCTTGCCACCCGAAATCCTCAACCTTTGTTACAAGCAGAGCAAACCTTTCCATCTTTCTGTGTTCATCTTGTGCTCAGGTGAGCAGGGGCTCTCCATTCCTGACAAGCTATCGACTGGTTTTGATTAACCCCGTAACAGTCTTGCTGCTGCTTGCTTTTCTTCTGATGCTCCTCTCCTTCGCACCAATGCCATTCCTGATGTTCTTCTCCGTGATCTCATCGAAATGCTAGCCTTACAACACACTGGCCTTAACCTGACATCTGAAATCCCCTGCGCCGGCTCCCTCGACTGGACACAATGTGTGCTGGGCCTGGGCCTTGTTGCTGGGGGTTGTTGAATTCAGGATCAATGTTCAGAGATTCTGTCTGAACTGACTTCGATAGCACTCAACACACTTTCAGTGCGACCGGTCTTAAACATCGCCATGTCTTGTACTTAACTGTACCTGCCATCAGTGGGACTTTCAGCTTAACCTTGTTGCGCCGAGGCTGTTACTGCATCTGTCAGGGCCCCGAACCTCAAAGCTGTACAAACCTAAACGCCGTAAGCCCTCATCCCAGCAGTACCTGCAGCGCACGGTACCAGTGAAGAGACTTTGGGTAGTTCCTGGAAATGGCCGTTTGGGTGTTTCCAGGCTTCCGATTGCCACGGAATTCCTAGGACTTGAACCTCAAGAAGTTAGGGGTCGAGGTTGGGGACTTCGCAGCCCAACTCCCGGCTTTCGGGTTTGAGCAAGTTTCGAAATTTAGGGTAGAGGGGGGGGACCTTGCGAGTGCGAAAGGTCTTCGATAGAAAACATCTGCGTGGTCTCCCATCAAAAGTCCAATCGTTTTCATGCGCATCTGGGGTACTCTAGACTTAAGATCGCGGTGTTAAAGCGCAATCAAACTTAATGTGTGCGTCTACGACCCTCTGACCAAAGAAATGCGGGCGTTTTGCTACCACCCAGCGACCACTCTTACTGGCAGGTTTGTGCAGAGGTAAGAGATCGACATAGAACAAGGACGATTCATACTCCGCACTGCGATGCCTCTTCGGAGCAAGACATTGCAGTGCCCTGCAGCATCGCCGCTGCAGCAAGGTCTGCATCCTTGTGGCTTCGGGTTCAGTTTAGCAGGGATGATGGAAAAGACTGATTCCTAATGACTACCAATATCAACAAGAACGGCGGCTTGTGCTTGGGACTGTTTTGGGCTTCATGGACGCGTCCCTCAAAAGGACCACACGGTGAAGTGAGGCTTCCGTATGCTGAAAGGGTGCCCTGATGGGCCTGTCTATCCCTGTAGGGGTCTGTATTTCTCAAGTGTCGACAGCTGACAGGTCTGGAAAAGCTTCGATCTGAGTTGACTTCGCCTTCCAGCCCCAAGCGCACTCACGCGAATCCCAGAAAACTCAATCCGATTTCAACTGACTCTCAAATGGGCTTCACGCCGCCAAAAGTCGCTGCAGTCGTTGTTCATCAAGCAATCCGTAAGTCCTCAGACTTCAAGCAAGATCGTGTAAACAAACACTGGCATCGCTAGACCAGGTCTAGGGTCGAGTACTCACGAGTGCCTTGCATTCGAAAGTAGAATTTCGGGTTTAGTGACGCCGAGCTGTTGCAGAAAGTGGCAAGGCACCCCTCTGCCAAATTGTAGGTCTCAATCTGAAGACCCCTAACACATGAGTTCAGACCAGCAGGAACAGTCCTGCGAGATCCAGATCTGGCCGGAACATCTCCCACATCTCCAGCCGAATCTGTCGAGAAACATCTTCTGCTGAGGACATTCCCCCGAATCCCCGTGACGATGGCATACTTAGCTGCCGAGCTATGCAAGAAAAAACTGTGCGATACGGTTTTATAGGCTATGGACCAGGTGTGCTGTGCCTTGAAGAGCAAAACCAACAATAGTCAAGGACAGTAGCTTCCGCTCGGTGCAGGCTGCTGTCGGATGATATCTTGCGCACACCAGAAGCTGATGGCCAGCATTCGGCCCAGCTGATAACGATTTTGCTACACATGAGCGGTCACTTGCAGTGCTAAATTTAAGGGCCTTAACAATTAGGTTGGGGTACATTGCTCTATAACATACTATAACTGTAATGAGGAACGAGCAAAATGGCATTGGCAAGTATTTAAGCCCCTAGATGGATGTCCTGCCGCGCCTGCTCCCAGCTTTGTCCGCACTGGCATCCTCCTGTGGGGAGTAGGCTTTAGGGTTAGGTACGCCCGCCTAAATCCGACAGTGTACGGACTCCGCCAAACGAGGTCTCTCGGATCAGAAACGTAGTTAATCTGAAACGGTTGCGACATCTACGAGTGTTGTGCTTCTCCTTATTTCGCATTTTCAGCTGGTGCTTAAACCCTAAATCCCGAACTCCACATCCCTCAAGCCTTCTCCCTCGCTGTGCGTCGCGCCGAGAAGGAGGAGCCAAATCCAGCCCAGCTGCATGGTTTGGGACCATGGCAACTAGTGTCAAGCGCTTCGCGGTTTAGGGCTTCGGGCTTTGCGTTTAGGTTTTTTTTTTAGGGGTTTGGGGTTGGGGGTTTGGGGTTTACGGGTTAGGGTTAAGGGTCTTGCACTTGGAATCTGATCCATTAGGCTAGCACTGCCAACACAAGCAATCGTGATGATACCAGCCATGGTTGTAGTGGCGATATTGGCTTTGGTAGCACAACTGTTTGTCCACATACAACAACTTCAATACGGACCGGAATAACAAGTACGAGCTTGCAGGGCCGTGAACGATCAGTGGAGAAGCTGCAGGCTGCCGGCTTTATGGTTATATTCTATTTTTGGCCTGAGTGTCGTGCCGGATATGGTTTTCATCATTTCTCGTCGGGGACGCTAAGGACTACGAGAAGATCGGGTCGGGGTCTCTTGGGACCTTTGTTCAACGTTTCCGCATAGTAGTGCCGAGAGTCACCCGGATCTACTAGATTTAGAGCGCCTGTCAGCCGAAAGCTGTGGATCCCAGCTGCGGGAAAGAGATCATTAACTGTCTGGCGAAAGCAGTCAACTTGAAGCATTTTTATCTAGAGTGCTCCCCCTTGCCTCATGCCGGAAGTCGACACCAACCTAATCTCTGAACCCTGGGCCCTGAGCCCAAAACATCCTAAACCCAACGCCGTAGGCGCTGTTTTCAATTCCATCTCGGGCAGGTCTGCCCTCTTGGCATATGGCCGCTCACGGCCAGGCTCTCTGCTTGCGCTTTCTGCGCATGGGCTTAGGAACCCGAGGTGTTGAGGTACCTATCTGAATGTCTGGTTTTGCTGCGAGATATGACGTTTTAGCTGGCCCAGACTCGATGCGCAGTTCTGCCTGTGATGCAAACACCAGTGACAGTGAGCAGTATTCGGGTCTTACTTTCGGCATCCTGCATGCTGGATACCGGCCTCCATACTTTCTCAACCAATTGAGCACGATGCTAAACTACAAAGGCAGCATCACATCGAGGCGTGACTGCCCCGGATGGCAGAGCGAGAGATGCAAGCTGTAGATCTCAGACCAATGAGGCTTCGCGAGCCGAACAGTTGAAGACACAACCCGGCAATGTCACAGTATAGTGAAGTGTGCAGATGAGGCCAAACATGTCGCCTCGCCAAATGTGATGGACGAATGCCCTAGGTTTCGACAAGTCACGAGATTGCAAGGTGCCTCATGCTTTTCTTTTCTTGGCTTTTGCATCCTGGCATGCCATGAACGGAAATACGCTCGATGTAACTGGAAGGGCGGCTCTCCTGCATCTGCTAGAGCCAATCTCAACCTCCGATTTGGGAGAACGGTTCGCGAATGGCAAAAAAAGGGCTTATAAGCCAACTTTCACCTGTGCCTATTACCATCGACCACAAAGGACTCGCAAAGAGGACTGTCGCCTTCTCCGCGGCGGCGGGCTCCTTCCGCTTTGCAGAGGCCTCTTCCTGCTGAGAGCTTCAAGCTTCGAGCAGTTACGATAGGGGCCTTAAACATTGGGATAGGGTTTTGGGGTAGATTCTACTATAACTACAAGAAAGAGCCCCCAAAATAGTGTAGGTGATTACTATGGCCCTTATAGTAGGTACAGCTGTTGCCGCAGTGTCGGCTTCGCTCAGTAAACACGGTGCACTCGCAGGTCCTGAAATCAAAGGCGGCCGTTGTTATACTTCAGTCAACCCGGAAGTCACCGAAGCTAACACATGACATCGAATTCGACCCCTTTCTAGAGTCTCCCTGCTGATGCAAAGGATGCGCTCAACCAAAGATCGACCAACTACTTGCTCAACCCGGGGCCGACCCGTGAAACTTAAAAGCTCGCAATCCATCCTTGCAGGCCGATACTCCAAAAAGACATCAACAAACACCCAAGCCCTCCCAAGCCTAGCTGAAGACGGAAACAACGTACGGAGATGAGTTTGGGGAAAAAGACCTCTGAAGACTCCGGGCTGTGGGGCTCCTTGCTTCGAGAGAAGTTCCCTTGAATCGGAGCATCCCTAAAGTTCAAAAACAGAAGCACTCGGCGGCCTTCCGAGGCTCTTCTTCAGGGCTCCCGATGAGGACTGGGGCCTTCGAGGCCTGAAAGCGAGATTTCGAGATCCGAGGCGTTGAGGCGTTGGGGAGGGGTTGCGAGACCAGGGCTTCGGGCTCAGCACTGTGCCTTTGGTCGCTACTTGAGGCCTTCGCATGCATGGAATGAGCTAAACTGTGGGCTGAATGTTTAGAGGCTGAGGGGTACTACTTACTGCAACTGCGACTGCTACTGTACTGCTGTTGCTGCTACTGCTACTACAACTAGTGTCACTACTAGTTAGGTGTTTCTAGAACCACCGTCCGCAAGTCCTTTCCTAAACCGGGGGTGGTTTTCGATGGTTTCAATTCTTGCGACAACTGTTTCGGAAATCGTTCAATTCTTGCGACAATGGATTAAACGATTGCTGCGACCACTTTTGTATACTTTAAGTTTGGCTTCTCTACTGTAACCTCTATGTTCTCTACTTTATTTGGCGCCTTGTCCGTTTTAACCTCTGGCTTCTCTACTTTACAACTGCTTCTCTGCAACAATTGTTGTAAGAATCTAGCAGTTGTCGTACGAATTGTTGTGACAACCAAACACTTGTCGCAACAATTCCGCAAGTTCTCAACAATTGCTGCGGCGCCCGGGTGCATCAACTTAGCATCGGGCCTTTCTTTGTTAGTATGATTAAACTGTAGCGGTACCGGTGGTAGTAATGGTAGTAGTAGGAGAAGCAGCAACTGTTGCAGTAGCAGCAGGGCCCTTCACTTCGGTTGTCCGCCTCGGCGTCGACAGCCGGACCATCAGCTGCCGGCGCCTTCGCAAAGAGCGGGATGCTCGATTGTAAGCCATTGGTATGCCACTGGGGTAACGATGGACTCCGAGAGCTCGGATTCGGTTTCGGGTCCAAGGTTGCAACACTCTAGACAAGCCAAATCAACCAACGCACACGGACACTCTTTGAGAGGGACGGTCCTCTGCAACACACCCGCCGCAAAATCGATCTTGGGTCTGGTGTTGCTGCAGGTGTTTTCGAGATTCACTGCAGGGCGAAAAAGGGAACCCTAGAGAGAATGATGACGTCTTCGGCACCACCCTCAGGGTGGAGCCAAAATACATCTTTCTACGAAGACAAGCGGAAGACTGGGGTCAGTTTAGCTGAGCACTGGTTCAAGCGAATTAGCTTTCCCTCGTGCATGATGCACATGATTCCCCACCTCACCATGCCCTCATCTGTGATCGAGCACTTTGGACTAACACGGCGGGTTGAACGGGAACTCTGTGGTCGTCTGCCGCAGACATGAATTATATTTTTGCTTCTGGCAGCTGATGGAGAACATCCTGGACTTCAGCCTGAAGACAAGGCTGTCTAATTAGTGGAGAAAAAGCTTTGTTCACTGATCAATTTTCCTCCGGCTGTAGCAGATGTGAAGCAGGATACGTCCATGGGCAAGCTCTCGCTGCACTTGTCACCTTCGAATCGAACGATTCCTGCACCCAACAGCGTCAACGACTACACTGTTGACTTTAGACATCTCTAGACTGTAGATAGACACGGGAACGGACCTCTGCGGACTTCAGCTCCGAAATACGGACCGACGAATCTTCAGCTCGTGTCCCAGCATCAGCAGTCGCAAAGCAAAGCCCAAGGCAACCCCTGCTTAAAGCCCACACGTGAAACCTCCTCCTCATCATCATCGATGTCGACGAAGTCTTTGGGCCGCTCAGGGACGGTTGCAACCTGCCGTGGGACTCATGGCCTGTCGTTGTATGGGAATGCTCTAACCCAGAATGAAGAAGCCCTTTCGGTTGTAAGTACAACCTAAGAGAGTATCAACCAGCTTCCGACATGACACCTCCGTCTTCTTCCACAGCGGCCGCAGGGTGCCGTCGCCAAATTTTCGAACTTCAACAAACCTCAGGCGTCTGGTCGGTTGCAACGTCACGAATGTCGGGGTTAGGGAGCCTGGAATCGAAGGGCTTGCAAGCTGGCAGTGTGTATCATCATTCTCATTCTGGCTTGGATGTCCTTCTTATAAATGCTGCAATTGTTGTGATGGAGGAGGCTGTAAGGTCATTCTAATATCGAGGGGGGCGCGTTACACAGGTGTGAGAAGCTACACGAACCCAGGGGCAGAGCACATTACAAGAAGCCAGGCCGTGCGTCAAACACGGCAATGAGTGACACGAGTGCCCAACTCCACACGCGTATATTTTCGACATGAAACGTTCCTGAAGTGCTTTTGTGTGACATTGCTGCTGCGCTTGCTACGACAACCACGACGGCGACTATCACCACCACCCGCCAAACGCGTTCATGGCACTGCAGGCACGGCACACCGAATTCAATGGGCCGTTGGGCTAATCTTGGCGAAACCAGCTCGGGTTCTGCCTGCAGCCTGCTGACACAATCATGGCCGAGGCACGGTACTCTTTTCCATATCTTTCGATTGGAATCGAATCGGATGACAACCATTTGTTGTCGCTCCTGGTCGTGTGGCCACAGGTCGGAAGGACACAACTCCGATTTTCCAGAACGCTCACGTCACTTCAGCTGCGGATCGCAACTTGTTCAATAACCCAGTCCTTCCACGCTCCATTGTGCACATTTGGAGCGGAATAAAGCTGACGATGTTCCCGCGACCAAAAGCTGCACCCCAAACTTCCGAAGCCCGTAGTTATCTTTACAGGGCTTCTGCCCCAGCAGCCTTGATCCCTTCTTCTCGATATCATGTCGAACCCGAAGCCGTCGCCCTTTCCCAAGGCTCCTCGATTTTCTCGACCGTCACAGTGTGAGCGGCTCCATTACCTGAACTCGGACAACTCTGCTACGGCAGTTGAAAGCTCAGGATAGCGCATCTGGACGAGTTGGGGGTTGGTTGTCAGTGGCCTCGCAACCTCAGCAAGTGGAAGCCAACATCGAGAAACATGGAAAACAAGCAAGGCTTCTGCCAAATTCTGCCAATCCTATCAAGCAACGAGTGACCTCGTAACCCCAACTCAAATTCCGCCAGGGGGCTTCTCGATATGTACACCAGACCTGGGATGCCGCGCTCGATGCAAACTCTCCCAGCCCCGAAGCCAAAGAAAACCCAAGCCGAAACCGCAATAAGCACTAAAGAGAGGACGAAGAAAAAGGGTACACAGCCGCTTTCAAGGGGCTAGTTCCCTTCTCACACCAGTCCGGCAGAACGATCGGGATCCGGCTCCTGTAGGTTTGATGGGCTTCACGTGTGGACTGCCAAACATTCTGGAACCGGTGTTCCAAACTATTGAACTTGGCTTTCTGTACCAGACTAAGCACGCCTCTTTTCAGTTTCTGTTCTGCTGCCCTTCTCCCTTGGTTCCCCAAGCCTAAGCCTCTAGCAGCTCACTGCCCAGTAGCCCACAAGGCCCCTGCAAAGCCTTACCCGAAGACTTTCGACTCCTGGAGCTCTCTGGGCGGACGCCCTGCCGAAGCACTCGGTTTATCGCCTGCCAAGTCAGCGATGCCCCGAACGGTGCATTGGCCGGGTAGAACTAGCCTCTACAAGTGATATGACTGCTACCATCTAAAATGCTTCCGCATTCCCAGCCTGCATGGCTGCGTGCTTGGCGCCTTAGGACCACGGCAAAACTTCGATCGCAGGACTCTCAGACTCTCTCCTCCCCCATGCGGGGCTCTAGCAAGGAAGCTAAGGCCCTGGCCGGCAGGCGCCGAAGCACTGGCCCTAAACCCCCCTACCCGGCCCTACCCCCACCACCCCCTTCCAGCTACGTCTGGTGGCACAAGGCGGCGGGCACAAAAATAAATCCAGTAGACTCGTGGGGAAGGAGGGGCCGAGATACTTGTAATATTTTGTGTCCGCATGCCCACACCATGATAGACAAAGCAAAGAAGTGAATCATGTCTGCGTGAAGATGCTACCTTTGGACATGGTTTTCCTCCTCCTTATGTGTCATGCGGCGCTTTCCCGCAACAGCGAACTGAAAAGAGCTTTCAGCTCTATTTGGGTGCCGCAGTTGCTGCTACATTCAACAAGGCGGCATACTGCGTTCTCGCATGAGCGAGCACTTGGGTTTGGTTAATGTTGCCACGCATCTGGCTCTGGCATTTCCACAGAGCGTGAGGCACGCGCCCAGCCATGCGTTCTGTTCCCGTACTCGCTTTGCGATGATGCAAGTATCTCGTTGCAGCATGGTGCGCAGCAAGGTAGCTGTGCTTCCGGACGGTCCTCGCTTTCCACGGTTGTGTGGCCATGAGACGCCATCGCAAGGTATCCAGACGACTCCAGCACCGGCTTCATGAACAATGCAACTATCAAAGCCCACCTCCTATACCCCTATGCTTTGAAACCCCGAAGCTGACAAGCTTCAGCAGGTGAGCTTGTGTGCCTTGGGATTGGAAGGCTCAGGTGTAGGGGCTCTACAGCAACTGTAGCAGCTGGAAGGTGGTCGTAGGAACTGAGGCTCACCAGGCACAAGTTCCCCGACACAGCTGAGAACCCCTCCCTGGATTGAATGCTCGTCTCTGGAATCTCTCCCCTTCGATCCGAAGTTCTCGTGCTTCCCGAAAATAGCTGACCAAAGAGTTCTGGAAATGGAGAGACCAAATCCAATCCTCCACACCCGCCTGCAACATGGAAACGAAACGAGTCAATGCCTGTTGAGCTTCCTGGGCTGAACCCACAGAAACCCCTAAACCCCCATAATATAGTGGCCTTCATGGTTACAATAGGGGTTTTAGGCATATTATAGTTTTGATAATCTTAAACATATTGCGGACCACAAGGGGAGATTCATACCAACAATTCCGACCCCTATATTTAGTCTGCCGATTGCATGTCTCATCCCGACAGCTTGCTGCCTCACAGCCCCGCAGAGTCAGAAACAGCGGCATGCTGGCACCAGAATGCAATGACCGGGGTTCAAAGCGATGCACGGCTGATCAACGAACTAGTCGAAAGTAGGAACTAGAATCCCAATGGCGATGCCAGCCTAAATAAACGATTCACGACAACTTCTTCATGACAGGTAGTCGTGCTCGTAGCGCTGGTTTGGGGCTTGGGGGCGAGGGCTGGTTGGCGCTTGGGAAAACGCAACAAGTTTGCTCAGTCTTGTTTGTTGGGGACGTTGTGGCTTTCAGCGATTCGGTTCGGAGGGTCTGGGTTTGTTGGTATTCCACTGAAGATTCTCAAAAGCAAGTGCTGAATCCTGCGTCAGAATCAGTGAACGCAATAGCACACTGAATTAGCAAGCATAACAGGGTTTGGGGTGTAAACTATCTATGGGGGCTCTAAGGCGATAGTGCTGCATGTTGAACATCTGGGCCGCCATCAAACTCTCTGAGTGCGGTAACATCAGGAGATTCGCTCGCACAAGTGTTTGGGGGTTACGGTTGTCTTGGTGTGTAAGCCGTAAGCTCATGAAGGCATGTCTTGGGAATTCTATCTTGAGTGCCTTGCAGGTTTCTTGTAGAGTCGCAGGCCCAGTCAAATACGGCGGTCTCTGGTGCAGCCTGGCTCCAAGTTTCCTTTGAAGGGCCTGCACATCAAAATCGCCCTCATGGCGGCTCGTTGCAACACTGCGCTGCGACAAGGAGCAAAACCCTCGAAGAGGTCCTCAATCGAGTCTTTCTGTCCCGACAAAACGAATTTGGAGCTGAGGTTCTCTTCCAGCCGCAGGAGTCGCTGAACCAAGTGGGAATGCTTGGAACCCTGAAATCCTGTAGAGATCAAAGAGCGCGCCTCGACTTGCGGAACTTCGCTTGTGCAGTGGGGTCAGTTTTTTCTTTGTGCCGTCACTGGGTTGGAGAGGTGCGCAACACATGCTACACTGCCCAAAAGGCCGGTGCAAGTTCCGCAGGCTAAGGCATTCAAGTTCAATCAGGCCAGTACCTGTGCCTGGCCCAAAAATTGCAGGAAAAACCCTTCAGGGTTTGTTTGTGTCACAAGTTGCCACAGCCGGGACTGCAAACACCTCAACCCGTAGCAGCTGCGCTTGGATGCCAATTCGGACCCCTGGTTATGAAGAAAAGCATACCGCTGGAACTCTTGCTTGCACGATCCAGTAAGCAAACCGAGGCTCCAAGAATTCTTGACTTGGCGTCTGCTATGAGATACTATACTATACTTTACTATATGATATAATATGCTATACTGCAATACACCACAACATACGGTGATATACAAAAGTGCACTATCATATACTGCAACCTACTATACTATAACAGATTATAGTATAACATGGCATAATATAATGTACTATAATATAGTTTAAACTAATGTAATGTGATGTAAGGCTTCAGTTTCAGCGGTGCCTGCACAGAATGATTTCAGTTTTTCACGATTCGTCACCTTGTCTACTTTACTCTCGTAAAATCCCCCAATCTATAGCCCCTTCCCTGAACCCTAAACCAAACCCCAAGCTTTCCATGATCTAGTAGAGAACGTCCCTCAGGACATTCGCCCGAAGCTGGAACCCGAAATCAGTTGAAACCCTAATACCTAAACTTAGCGATGCCCAAAGTGTAGATGTTTACAGTACAGTACAGTTTAGTGTTCTAGTATGTTCTACTAAGTTATATTGGGCTGTTTTGTTCCTAGACTGCACTCTTTGTTGAGGTGGTCGAAGCTACTGCCAGCTCTCAGCGGCGGGGCGCATGCCACAGCCAGCCGTGACCAGGCCTCGCATGCGGCGGGCTGGAACGGGACGGAGAAGCCGATGACGCTGATACATATGAGGGTAGTTCCATAAGTTTCTTTTCAATAAGGGTCTTATTAGGATCATCTATACGCTGAGTTAAGGTTTTGGGTGGGGATCAAGGTTGAAGTTTAGTGGCATCGTGCTTGAGATTCTGGAGTGAAGGGCTTCTGGATCGCAGCATGCGACTTTCGGCTTCTCCCTCGAAAGGAGGCATCCCTAAACCGCAAACCCAGAATGTGTGGGTTGATGGCCCAACTTAGGGGTTGCAACTAAGGCACCGACCGTGTTTTCATGGTTTCGGGTTCACCAAACACACCCAAACCCTAGCCCTTTAACCCTGCTTCGAGTAGGCTCCGTCTATTTCCGGCAGGCTTCTGGACGATAGCGCTGGGCCGAGAGGACATCGGCCGAGCGGGCTTCCTGGTGGCGACGGCTAATGAAAGGAACCATGTTAACAATAGTATACTGTATACTACTAGCAGCACTAGTATAAAAGCAATCGCAATAGTAGAAGCAATAGTCATGGCAAGAGTAAGCCTCAAAGTAAGAGAAAAAGAAACAACAACAATAGTAGTCTAGCAGAAGCAGGAGCAGTAGCAAACGCAGCAGCAGCAGCTGTAGCAGCAGCAGTAGCAGTAATAGTCATAGTAACAGTAGTTGTAGTAGTCGTCGTCGTAGTGCTAGTGCTAGTGCTGGTGCCAGTGGTTGTGGTAGTCGTCGTCGTGGTGGTGGTGGTAGCAGCAGTAATAGGGGTGGCTGTTGGTGCTGGTGCTGGTAACTGTAACCGAAGTTGTAACAGTCAGAACAATGGCAGCAAACATATTTATGCTAATAAGAGTACCGCGGATGATATAAGACATACTGGCCAAACTGCAATCTCGATGATATGAAACGGGCCACATGCGCCGGAATGTGAAACATCGGCTACTATACGACAGTCTTTGCAGTTGACATGCTGGAAATGGCACGTGACATGCTGTGTCTGCTATGTTCTGTGCCTCCCCTGCCTTTCTCTGTATATCTGCATGTACGCTGTATATACATGGCTACAGCTCATTACAGGTACTGGCCCACTTTTGCTCTGAAAGAATGACAGAATGTGTGCGCGACTCGAGAATGCGACAGCATGAGACATAGTAAATTTATTACACTTTCAGGCAATGGGGCAGCTCGACGCTTCGGCTGTCTGATTTTATTTAGGCAATGTGTAGGATTTGCGCATCCGCGAATGTGAGCGAGTCGAAAGCATCGTAGTACGAAGATCCGACTCCTTCTACTTCCCGCCGATATATTGAGCATTGACCTACCCTCCCTGTAAGCTGCATCGTGCAGTGCTTCTATTTATCTCTCTGAGTTGCCGAGTGGCTGTTTCCTGAAGAACTCCTCAAAGTCAGCAAAGGAGACACGTCCTTTTGGGGTCAGAAGACGCTGTTCTTGGCGCTTCTCATTTTCATTGTGGCCGAGACATGCTGAAGCATCGGCCAAACAGCAAACGACCTGAACTCTACTCAACAGCCTGAGCAGCAGAAAGAAACCTCCCGTAACTTTAGCCAGCAAGCCCACGAACAAAACGGGCATTCCATTCCAACACGCCTGCCCACGTGCCCGAGGCCGCAAGCTTTCCAGCCGGATGAACCACAAACCCTGAAGATCTGCCAGGGTTCTGCTTCCATACGACATGGCATCAAACAGCTCCTCAAGAACAGAATGCCAGGCTTTCAAGCTTTCACACCGCTGAGAAGATCGCAAATCCTCTTACTTCCGCTTCGGAGATGCAAATCGGAGCTGCGCTGCTCTCTTGCTTGCGGCTCTGTACGGGGCTTCTGGCTTCCCTGAGTTTGGTGACCCTGGTTTGCATAGAGCATGCCTTTGAGAGTGGCCGTCCTGCACGGCAGTGAAGGCCCTCTCCGGGTCTTGGCAGTTGATTCCTGTGGATAGGGTTGCAGTTTCTGTAGTAACAGAATGTTAATCACTCGTGACCTCGATGAACTTGGAAAGTTGCCAAGCGCATGGCATGATTCTCGATGAACTCCATGCATGGGCTCTGTGCTCTCCGACTCTCCGACAGCACTTGACAGCTTGCCTGGGAAAAGCGAGGCGCCTCAAGTCTACGTGCTTTTGGGTTTATGTGATTCCCGAAGGCTCTGTCCTTCGAACCTGTGCTGGGCGGGGTCCACTCCACTGCGTGATCAACACAGGAAAAATACGAAAAGGCACAGGCGAAACTTGCACGAACTTGCGTAAACCAGTGCATGATTTCGAAAGCGAAGACGAGGTGCCAAGGTTGTATGTGATGACACTCAACCGCCTAAAACAGATCCATGCCAATCGCAAGCCGATGCATCCTTCTGCAAAGTCCCTATTTGTACTGAGACTTGCAAGGCTTTAGCACAGAGTGGAACTGAACAAGGAACTCAGGGTTAGGACTCTCATCGCCAACCATGTGCCCCAAACCATCAACTGCCAGCCTGGGAAAAGCCTCCGCGCGACCAACGGGGAGGTCTCCACGGCATGGAGCATCGCCAGCTTTGAGATCTCCCCTGTGTGGCCTGCGCTTCAAGAATCAACGACACGCCCGAGTTGCGCAGAGTTTCAACATTGTATCATGGCCCGAGAATCTTTGCTAGGTCTTCCACTGCCTGGCGTCTGCGGGGTCTACGGGAGAGCTAACTATTGGCATGTCGTTGACTGCTTTGAAAAGTGCTGTCCTTCTTGATGGTATCTGATGACCGCAACAAATCGCAGCACCATTCTTGCCATAACGGTTACACATATCAGCAGCAAGGAGCTCAGACTTGTGAAACCTATCATCGTCATCATCATCACCATCATCTCTGCCATGAAGCTTAGAACAGTCACAATCGACCTGATCATCGTAGCTGCAGGCATCATCTTCACAGGCCCATAAGACAAACCGGATCAGGCACTTTGACATGAAACTTCCTGCTTACTGTACCGCAGCAATCATCAATTCACATTTGAAAATCAAAGGGTTGTGGGCTGCTCGAACAAGAGCAACAAGTGGAGTCAAACGCAGGCATAATACCATTGACACGCAGGGACGACTGTGACACTATTTTAGGTTCGTTTGGCCCGTGCAGTCTGCCTGCATCGATCATATTGAAGACGTCCTGAAGGTCACGATGGCCGTTGTCCTGACACGAGATTTGCGACTCTGAGGCTTGAAGCTTGAGGATTCTTTCAAAGTCAAAGGGGGACACATCTTCAGCATCCGGGCTCCCGAAGCATGAAAGTCTCGACATCCGAAGCACCCGACCAAAACTCGAAAGCCTCGGGCTTATAATAGCCTGTTCCATACACTGCATCCCCGTCCTTAGGTGCCTGTGCTTGTTGCCAGTACAGCGCAAAGGTGGCATAGGAGATCCCTTGCCAAAACGGATATTCTTTCGATAGAACGGGCGAATCGGAGAGGAGAGGAAGGGTGTTGGGCGACGGGGCGAGAGTATTTGGCCGCGGAAACATATTCTTTTGTGTCTCGGGTGGCTGAGGGCTTGGCAAATGTCAACGATTTAACCGAATTCAGTATGAAGCCTCCGTTGCAAAGGGCTTCGAGGAATCCCAGGACCAAGCCGCCGCACTCGGCCACTATCTCGCACATCAAGTCTTCGCAAACACCAACCGAAACCCGACGTCGACAAAACCTGTAAGCACCGAATCCCCTCCTCAGGCTTGAAACCCTAAACCCCTAAACCCTTTTGAATGCAGTCCGAACTTCTTTCTTGGCCACCCGATATTTTGTGGTAGAGGCGATCGACCTCGTCAAACCTTGGGTGTGCTCTGAGCCTCCACGGGCTCAGTAATATAAAAATGTAAAAGCGTAAATAAATACATAAATAAATAAAGACAAAAATAAATAAATATAAATATAAATATATATATATATATTATATAGATACACACATATTCTGTATGTATTTAGTATGTTCTTGGCAGTTGCAGCAACCAGAAAATACACACATAACTATAAATCGAGAAGTCGACATATCAAACACATATCAAATACATACATAGATGCATCCATCCATGCATGCATGCATATCTATACACACACACACATCTCTCTCTCTATATGTATATCTATCTGTATACGTATGTCTGTGTAACTATCTGTCTATTAACGTATCCATCCATTAATGGATGCCGGGGAGGTCCCCACTTTGCAGGCCGTAGTATTGAACCCTACTCAGCACTGTAGAAATCGATACAGCGCAACTCCTACGATTTCGCAATCCTCCAAATGATGTAAAAGAACTCTTATGACTCCTGTATGATAGTATAGTAATACTATAGTATAGTTTAGTATAGTATAGTCCACAAAGAAGCCCTACAACCTCTGATTCCCAAACCAAGAGGTGGCGAGCCACGTGTTTGGGCACTTCATGACG
The DNA here is from genome assembly GCA_003297005.1 of Symbiodinium sp. clade A Y106. Classification (NCBI taxonomy): domain Eukaryota; class Dinophyceae; order Suessiales; family Symbiodiniaceae; genus Symbiodinium; species Symbiodinium sp. clade A. The sequence continues at coordinate 79,759 of BGNK01001277.1, read as the reverse complement.
ATGCTGGGATCTCGACCTCGGGCGCAAAGAAAGGGGAAGGGCTCAGGTGCTTCGTTGAAGGTTTACGGCAAGTTTACGACCTTGATGTAATTAGAATCGGGTTTTCGGGTACATTTTTCTACAAACATATTAAGGACCCCCCCCCAATAGTATTGGTTATGCGCAAGGTTATGGCTGCCAGTGACAGGCAAACTCCGGGACCACGCATTGCAAATCCGAAGAATGTCAAGACAAAAAACTCGAAGCTTCAAATGAGCAGTTTAAACAAACCGCTCCCAGTGTGACGGAGCTCAAGACCTTAAATAACCTCAGCAATTTAGCATAGCGCTTGCAAGTTTGCATGCAAACTCTGATTTCTCTGAGAGATGTTAACAGTTACTCGTGATTTCAGAGGAAGTTGAAGTCCGATGCACCGAAAACTGATCTAGTTGTTGCAATGTTTGTGCTGATGACTGTGGTGCGGTGGCGAAGCAATCACGGTGGTGCTGACGGTGATGCTAGTTCTTGCTCCAAGTAGAAGTGGCACAGCAACTGAGACACAGCCAAAAGAGTAGTTTTGACAATGAAATTGCTTACTTTCTTTCGCTCTTCGTTACCGGAGTCGATGGCGCCTTCAGAGTGAGTTTTCCCTGAATGGAGTATCAACGCCAATGCGGCTTCCTGCTACAAAACCTATCAAAACGACAAAGCTTATTATGCTTACGCAGTGTGCATGACAATTTCAACAAACCGCTCCCTCCTCTTTTCGCTTTCGCCGTCCTTGTTCTCTTTGGCTTCTCTTTCTCCCCTCTTCATGCTCAACCCCCCCAACCCTGTTAGGACTTAGGCACAATGTCGAGCTCCCCCCCTCCACACCCGGTTCCCACCATCCATGTGAAATATCCAAAACCAGCTCAGCCAACGCACACAGGGAGCTGCACGACGCGAGTTCATGTCTATCATAGGAAAGGAGTGGAATGAAACATATCGGGCACGCGATGCGAACTGTGCCAAGCATCCAAAGCTAGGAAGTCTACATGCAAGCCATTTCAAGGGGGCATCTTCTGAAGCATCCATCCGAAAAGTGCAAATCACATCTAACACAAATCGATGAGTTCCGAGGAACGTGCCGCACAACCGTGCAGTCGTGTGGCCAAGGGCACCCACAACCAACAACAAAACAGGACTTGAATGCACTATCACATCCAAACCAAATGGGAATGCTGATGCAAAGCATCCAAAGCTCAGCATCGCATCCGCCCTACGTACGTTCGGACCAGAAACACGATTCCCGATGTCGTCTTGATTAACTCGTTCCAAAGAAAACCCAGTTCAACCTCGATTTTGGAATCCGAACTCCTACCCCATGATGCGCGAAACGCCCGAGCTCTTTGGGCCAGGATGCCCGGCAGCAACGTCCGCGCAATCTCCTCGCTCTTCTGAACCTGAGCTGCGGGAATCGCTCGTGTGCGCAAAATACCTCGCTGAACCTGTAAAGAAGGTCGGAGCTGTCCAAAGCTTTCCCCGTTTTTCGTGGATGCGTCGTTTGGGGCTCGGCGTTTGCAACCTCTCTGAGTGGGGGGGGTGTCCGGGCTGTTGACCTTGCTCCAGCGAAGACTTGGCTGAAACTTCCATCGGAAAGCAAGCAGCAGCGCGGAAGAGCTCCCACTTGGAGATGCGGCCATCCTTGTCCTGTCGCATCCCAGGCAAAGTCCCGAATTCAGGCTATCGTCCAAGAAATACCATGAGATCAAAACTTCGCATCGGGATTTTCGGGTTTCCGGATGAATCGCGTACAACATCGAAGCCCTCAACCCCCACCCCAGTCGGACCAAGCGGCCTGGTCAATGCTCTCGCAAAGAATGCGCAGCTCCTCGTCCAAGCGCTCCGTGTAGGAGTCCCTGAAACCACTCGAGGTGAGGGGCTCGGATCCATCGGGTTCAGGAGCAGCTGAACCCATGAATTTCAAGGTTTCGGTAAGGTTTTCTGAGCCGCAGAGTTGCTGAGTTTTTTCGTCGCCTTCGGCCGAATTGGGTGGGGTGCCGCCAGCGCCCCGGCCAACCGTGCGCGGGGCCGGAAATTGAGGATTTAAGGCTGTGGGCGTTCGGAGTTGATTTCTACTAGAGTTTGGTTGCTTTGCATTGAAGTTCCGACCAGGAAAAATGGGTGGGAAACTAGGATGGGAACACAAACATCAAGAACATCTCCACCAGTTGCGATATGTGCTGCCAGCTCGTGTGCGGCTTAGGGTGCAGTACGGGCCTACATAGGTCACGGATGACTTGATCGGCGGGCCTGCTCAGCGCGCGGCCGTACGGGGAAGCTTCCTCCAAGGTAACCCGGCTCCAAACGCACTCTACTTCAAGCCTCAAACTGATAGTCTAAATGTGCCAGAACTCCTTGCAAGGCCACCTTTGGCATGACTATGGTACTGTACAAACCGCCGGGTCCGTGCTGGCGGTACTCGCTGTGGAATCCATCCGGATGGGCATACGCCTCATTTTCCTTGTTCGAACTGTGGGCACGCTTGCCAGGGAAACAAGCCACAGTTCACAAAACGGGTCAGTCACAGCGTCAACGGCAACGCATGTCCTCATGATGGAAGCTAGGCGAGGCAAACTGAGCTCGCGACGACATGCCGCTCAAGGATGTCAACGAAGGCACTTTGTGTACCTTGACTTGTTGCTCTGCATACCCATTATCAGTTATCTTCATATTCTTGCTACCAACACTTTCAGCACGGTGTGGGCCCAAGCATGCAAGTGACACAACAAGGTTGTCTTCAACCTGCTGCCTGCCTGAATCTGAGGGATGTAACGAATCTTGGCACGCTTAGTCCTTTACCGGCTGTACAGGCAATGCGGACAGGGATATGCCCATGGTGGTCCACATGCCACCGAGCTGCATCGCCTGGTTGTCTCCGGCCAGCAAGCAACTTAGTTTCCCGGGGTTGGCCATCTTCTAACATCTTCTCTTCTACGTAACTTGGTATTGGTTGAGGAATCCAAGAACAACAGTGCTGTCAGAATATGTCATGATGCCCCTTTGCAACTGACAAATGCCTCGATGTAAATGAAGCGTGAGCTCTGCAAAGCACTTTATCGCAGAATCCGGAGCACCAGTTCAAGCTTGCAGCGGAGTGAGCAACATGCCGCGGTCAGGCTGCATCTGTGCAGCACAGAGGCCGTTGGCGTTCCGGTCGGAACGCATACGGAATGAGGGCTGTAAAGAGGCACCTCGAAACAACAATCTGGAACCACTGGGAAAACGATACACACTCCATGCGCTGTTCGACCTCATGACACATCTACATTGATGTCTTCATACAGTCCATGCCCGATTGCCTGCTCAATTTCTGGGCAGCATGCACACATTCATCAACGCTTCCAACAAACGCCAAGGCACCGAAACATGTCCGCTGGAACGGGAAGTGTAGAGCGCCTTGTGAATTTCGCGTCGCGCAGCTTGAGCAGCACCAAGCACTCATTATCGCAAGGAAACGCAAAGACTGAAACCTGTCACATGCAAGCGGTCCGAGCCCTGAAATTTGCAGCTTTGATGCTGGGCTCAAGGATCTCGGTGAGCGCGATGACGCGGCATTGTGCGATCTGACCTGGATGGCTCTACAGCTGCAAAGGCTTTTAGCTCGGATTCCGATGCTGACACATAGATGTGTAAGATCCCGGCGTGTGGAATCTGCAAGGGAGGAGTGATTCTCGCCGCAAACGAAATCGCCATGGTGGATGTTACTGCAACTTGCAACTTCCGTTTGAAAGGATATCTCAAGTCCAGCTTGTAATGGCTAGCGGCTAGTGGTTGCTTAGCCAGTCCTCCGAGCCCACAGCAACTTGATCTGCAGTTCTGGGCCTCCACTCACGTTAACAGCAACGAGACATAAATAACAAGACACAAGCATCCACCCACGGGACCAACAACAGTAACATGTTGCCCACCAACATGAGCGCGTGTGCATACCTTTATACATATATATATATATATACACACAGCACGAAAACAGAACACTTTCCAGAACAAGCACCTCTGACCATCTTAGCAACATGCAGCATTTCTGCGGACAGGTCATGTCTTGCATGAAATGTTGATCGCACATGCTTGTATCTGTTCGTTCTGCTGCCTCTTGCACCAGAAGATAAAAGATGAGGCCTCAACAGACTCCTGGACAACTTTCCCAGTGCCTTGTAGACATTCTGCTTCATGCTGCAGTAGGTACTGGTCGAAGCGCTGTAGGAAAGTTTTCCAGGGCAACAAATTTGCAAAGCCGTGGGCCGTGGCCAAGCTGACTAAGTGCCAAGCACGGGAACAAGGAAGAAACAGGTTCACGAAGAGCCGTCCCTCCCTAACTGCACTATCCAAAAATCTTCGATCCCCTTCCCACGCCCGGCTTGAAACGAATAGGAGATGGCAAATATGGACAGGGCCTGCTTCTGATCACCTTGTGATCAGAGCTTGCTGGCTGGAGCAGTGTTTCGGAGCAACATCCTCAGCGGAGAAAACGCGGTTCGCAGCTCCCCCCCTGTATGGACCCGCATACAGCAGTACAGTTTTTCTTAAGTTCAGGAGCATGTTATACCAGCATACGGAAACTGGCGACACATATGCCCCATTCAAAAACCCATCTTGTTAGCTGGTCGTCAAGACGTCCTTCCTGGGCTCCCCGCGCAGAACAGGTCTTGTCATCGCCGCCCATGTTCACGCAAAGGCCGAGATTGGGCTGCGACCTCATCCTCGGCTGGAGAGCTAAGCCCCTCCATGCACATAGCACCGTCAAAGCCGTTTAACACAAACTGCAGAGAAACCACGGCCAAAAGGCCGTGGTTGATGTACCATCAACTTGATGTAGCGGTGCATGGGAGAGTATACTTTGCCGGATTCCTGAACCCAACCACATCCTCCGGAAACGCAGGGAGCTCTTCAAATTCATGGATACCTTCTCAAGGAGCCGTCGCATTGTGAGCTTGCTCTCTTTAGGGCCCCCCCCTGCCCTTCCGAAACTCATTGAAACTAAGAAAGTCCGTGAGGCCAGCCCCAACGGAAGCCCTGCAGCTGAGCAGCTGGTAATCCCCGCACAAACCTTTCATCTGTCTGTAGATCTCCAGGACCTGCCTGCAAGTTGCGAAAGCTTTACGTAGGTGTTTGCCGAGGTTGCGAGTCGGTACGGGGTTTGCAGTTAGGTTTATCGACGCCGTGGCTGGCATGAGGGAAGTATCTTCAGCAAAATCCGAAAGCTTCAGCGACAAATAACTTCCCAGCCCTCAGCGCTGAGCTTGTGCCGAGTCTCTTGACTCCGGTTGCACCCACAGGGTGGCCAAAGGAGATCAGGCCACCACCTGAGCGCCAGGGTTCAGCCACTTAACTGGAATTAGGGTGCCGGGATGTTGAGGGCATGTCGTTGTTCTAGCAACATGCACTCTGGGCTTTGAGAAGAGACCGTTGAACAGAAATGTGAAAATTTGGAGGCCGAAGCGGGAGCTCGGGTTTGCTGGAATCGAGCCTTGCTGGTGGATGTAAGACCATGTTTAAAGGACACCAAACACCGCAAATCCTTGTCCAGTGCCCGGCCTGTGTTCACTGGGATCTTGCCCTCCAAGGATGTGGCGCCAGATTTCACCAACTCAGTGCCTGCCAACCGCAGAAGCGAGACTATGAGTCCTTTGCTACGCTGTGCAAAAGTTACGCCTAAAGCCATATCTCCAGTGTCTCCTCATCCACAGCCTTACACAAGGAAGTGCATTGAACAACTGTGCATGACAAGGGTTCCCTGAATTCAGTTTGGAACCCCTTTAGTGCTTTGACCCAAGCAAGCCTCTTGCCTTGCGGAACCTTCCTAAACCAGGATCCTGTATCCGGCTTTGCTTTGCCCCTCTTCAAGCCCCCTCAAGAAGTGGCTGTCTTGAACTTGCAGTGAGCTGTGGTGCAGTAGCTTTGATGACGGACCTTTGCACTCTTCTGCTGCGAATAGCTGATCGACTGATAGACTTGCGGTCACCATCTTCCAGTTTCATGCAGTAATGTGTGACATCAATTTTCCTCTCTTCGCGGCCTTTTCCAGGCGCCGCCAACCCGATCGCCTCGTACATGAGGATCTCAGCGATGGCCTGGTGGCTACGAGGGAAATACACGTGGGATCCCGAAACCAGGTGGGGCCAGGAATCCTAAGTGTGCACCTTGAGCCTTGAGTCCCAGTGAGCTGCCGGTTCGGAAAGAAACCCTATCTTTCAACATGAAAACAACCTCAAGATCCCAAGTGCTTTGAACACGTTTCGAACAGAATCAACGGAAAATCCTCCCGGCCGCAACGTTCCTTAATGCATCCCTCATGACATCTGGGACAAACCATCAACAACGCCGGAGGCTCGAAGCAGTCATGGACTTCTGCCACATCCAAGTCCGAAGGCTTCACGCCGGCGCTCGCCAGCATCCGTGACACCACCTCTGAGGGTTTGGGTTCGAAGCAGTGCAGCTACGCTTTGCTGAGCCTAGCGCTTCACCTGGAGGGGATCCCGGCTTTTGACTATCTGGAGATTGGGTAGAATTCGAATGCCAGCGATCCGCAAAGGAAAGACCAGCAAAGGTTGGCAGCGCCCGAAAAAAAGGAACTGCTGCTGCTGGACCGGCGAAAGAAGCCAGGCCAAGTGGCTGCTTTCGTGGTGTCCATCACGGCTAAATCCTCCGGGTCGGACCACAAATCTCCTCCCACAGTGCTTTTCCACTCCGGATTGGGGTAAGTCAGGGTCAAACATTCAGATGATGCAAACGGCATGGCTGGTTGTACGGCACATAGGTCGAAGTCTGTGGAACTATCAACATCCACGTGCCCAAAAAAGCAGGGTGATGCAAGCATGGCATGACTAATGTTGTGCAATTGGCCCAGTTCTCACCGATTGATGTCTTCTTTTGCATGCACCTGGTGCCAAATTTCGCTTCTTTCGACACACTCATATCGAAGTTTCCAACTTGATGCTCAAAGCCTTTGGCGAAAGTCTCCACAGAAAGGCAGGCCAGCACCTGCACCATAGTCTGTCGCAACAATCTCCACCGCTTGATGCTTGCTGAGGCCACACTTCTGGAGACCCTGGCGAGGGCTTCCGAAGTCGACTGCTTGGGGAAGTTTAAGTCGCTTGGCTTTACTTTCCGACGAAAGAACATGGGTGCACCTACACTGCAATTAGATGGTGTTTGCACCGAACAATAGCAGAATCAAGCGCGATATGTTAACAACAAAACTTGTAGGCACGAAACATTCAAGTCGATAAATCCTGGATTGCTGTGATGGTCTTTCCTCCACCCGTCCCAGGCTGTCAAACCCATTATACGAAAACGCTTGCGTCTGCCTGCGCAAAACACCCGATCCTCCATCCACGCCTCCTCGGACACGAAAATGGCTGCAGCACCTCATCCGATTTGCTGCCCATTCAACCCCGATGTGCGCCGCAACTCACAGTGATACAACAAACAACCTTTAGGGATGCCGTTAACACACACACGTACGTGTGGAATAGGCAATTCGGCAAAGCATGGTCACCGTTGCTAAATTGTATCCAAGCACCACCATCTGAGACTTGCGAACAGTGCGTCGCTCGCACAAAGGGCCTTGGCAACAGGCGCAAAACCACAACATCATTCCCGCTACAGCACAATAATTGACCAGTCTATCTTGAGTGTGCCACGTCCGGCGAGCGAGCTTTGACAAGCAAACCATCAAACTCAAAACAGGGTCAAAACTGTTGAGAATTGCCTGCAAAGTTGCTTGAGCTCTTCATTTTTGAGGAACTCAGGGCCGGCCACGGCTTTCTCTAAAGGCAGCTGGACCTGGACGTTGAAAGCAAACAGCAAACTAGGAGCAAAGGAATCTTGCGGTCACCACGATTTTTGGCCCGCCCTGCCCCCCCCCCTGATTCACCACTCCCCGGCTAATATGGATAGTCTGACATGCAAGCCGTACACCCGCTCCCATCCGGCTGGTATGCATATCACTTCTCGTAGTCCGACAAACCACTCAACAGCCAGCAGCCTCGGATCTTTGCTTGACCAAGGAGCTGTGTGCATGTGCGCCAACGGATTCTTGTTTCCTCAGAGGGGTCGTATTGAATCAATTGCGCATTGGCACTGCTGTTCCAAATATGCGTTGCGACCAGAACACCCATCCGCCATACTACTGTATGCTTTCACTATGACACAGTTCGGTCCAGAGTTCCTTCACAGCTCATGGGACGGGCAAGTTACTCGTGTCTGCTACTTTCACCTTTCCCGGGGTCGCGGGCGGACAGGACCTGAATGCATCTCTTTCACTCTCTTCCTCAGGCTTCTGAAGTATCGTGATGCTTTGGCAAGCGGGCAATGCCAACAAACAAGGCGGCTGCAGGAACTTTGCACAAGTTCCTGGTCCACTCCCTCACGATGGGCCATTGAAGTTAGCGTCCGTTGGAGTAGGCCTTCACGCCCACTGTGGCTAGGTCGGCCATCTTGACTTCCTGAGTTCTGGTAGTCTTGGTTTTGCACACAAGCGAGAAGTCTATGCCAGGAAATATGAAAAACCTTCGGTCTGATGGAAAAGCTCTTTTCTGAGGCAGGCGGCAGGATATTTCTCCAAATAAGCTTTGGCCCGTCTGGCGAAAAGCGCAGGGAAGGTGAAGTCGTCTATACCTCCGGAGCAGCAACTATCTACGTCGGATCTTCAGTCTCGCACGACACGAAGCCAAGTGAGGCAAGGCTTGCTCAAGGTACTACAAGTAGTAGCTCGAACGGTTGTTGAAACCTTCGGCCCTGATCTCATCGACCAGGGATTCCTGAATCGAATTGCCGAAGGCTGGTTGCAAATAGCTCGGTCTTCTAGAGAAGAAAGGGGAGACACCGAAGACCCTATGATAGCCTGCACCTATAGTTGTCGTCGTATCCCGGTCGCAGTAGTAGCGTGCCATTCTTTACAAGAGTCGCCGTGTTGGCATCACAGCCTGGAAGTCTGAAAGTATCCTACTTTTGATCTGCGAAGCCCACATACTCGAAACATGTTCAACCAAATTCGACCCGGCGGCTACCCGGATGCCCTAAGCCTGAACCTCTGATCCGGTAGGCCCCTAAGCTAAACCGAAATCTCTAAGCCGAAACGGCAGAATGTCCCTCATCTTGCGGCTGCAAAGGGCCCGATTGACGCTTAAAGTCGGCGGCCCGAGCCAGATAAGTACCACCAGTCCGGGAATCTGCCTGCTTCTGCGTAGGGTTTCGCGTATGCACTCAGGACTTCGAGCTTTTCGGCCAAAACAACATCTGACAAGACAAAGGGAAAACTCACATGTCGGGCTGTGCCAATGCGAGACTGCAGCTTATCAAGCGCGGGCCTCCCGCCGTATTGGCTGTAGCTTTAAGTCTTCGCACCCGTCTGGTCTTCAAAATGCGTCTGGAAGCTAATCTCATCAAGAGCCTGTCAGTTTCTAGTTAGTCCCGCCAGGCAGGGTCATGTTTATTTGGATAACACTGCCTCTGTCTGCACCTCTACACCCACGGCCAGGACGATGTCATCCCCTGCGCAGACCGCGCCTGGGTATGCTCACTTGCACGCTCGGGCTTCGGATCCTTAAGGGCGTCTCGTACACAAACGTGGAGATTCGAAACTTTCTTCCGAGAGGAGGTGGCATTGGATGGTGATTTCTGCAAACTGACGTTACCCCAGGACAGTCTCGACATGGGTGCGGCCCCAAAACGCCACAACCCATGAGTAAAGCCGAAATCTCAAACCACTGGGAAGTACAAACTCGCATGCTGCCAGCTGCACGTACAGCTTCGGCGCAGGCTAAGCCTCAAAATCACTGTAGAGGTCAACTTGAACTCTATCTGAGTGATGCGGCATCATCAATGCTATCATGTGATACAGCAGGAGTCTTCTTGAGACATTGCAAGCTCAGCACAGAGCCGTGCGCCTAAAGGCATCTGTATGCAATAGTCGTGAGTCAACCCCTTCTTGCCAGCGTATCTGTGCACTAGGATGCACTGGGGCTTAATGTGTGCCAGCTTGTCGGCTGCATGCTGCGTCTCTGAAGTTCGAACACCAACCTGCATTAAAAGAACAGCTCAAGCCACGAAACTAACCTCGGCCTATACCGGGCACAATGCACGTCATTCGGGACTCTGCATCCTCGTGTAACCGCCCGGCCTCCAGAGGCACAAGCAGCCTGCCAAAGCAAAGGTTGATATGCAATAAAACGCAAAAACATACTGGAGTATACTATAAAAAACATGTGAAGGTGTACTCTATTATGATAAGTTTGGCCCGCGCAAGGCGGTCGGGTCTTGGAGCCAGTTTCTGCCACTCAAGTTGCAGTTGGTTCTGCGTTTGCCAGGAAGATGGATGGGTCGGAGCCATTCGGAGCGCGTTTGAGTTTGCGCTGCGTTGCTGCCGTCGCGATGGACGTATAACATGGGCCAATGCGTTAGCAAGCATGGCAGCCCGAGCCTACCTGGGCCGGAAACTAAATAACTACAAATGAGCAAGGTCACCCGACAAATTCGCATGCCGCGCTTTGCACCTCTTGGCCCAAGCCAGCTAGAGACGTGGAGCTGATACAAGAAGCACTTCATATTATGATCTTCAGGCGCCAAGTGCTCCAAGCATCGCTACTTGGAAAGACCACCATCACGAATCTCAAATTTGTTGCTGTGGACATGCGGCGGCCGTCGTGATGATCCTTTGGTTCCTGTTGCTTCTCGTCTTCCTCCGTAAACCGGAAATAGCTGAGAGATCTGATAAACTGCTATAGTAGGAACCGGAGTGTAGTCGTCGCAGTCGTTCATGATGCTTGTTCTAGTTCTCTACAGCCTCAGCATCACCATTACCATCCTCTGTGCTTGCTTTGGCAGAGGGCCTCTACTCGCATGGAGGGCCGATGCAGCAGTGCCGGGTGTGCAGCCGCAACAGCGGCGCCCAGGTGGCCCTGGCTGTTGAAGAGCTCACCTGCACATCAGAGTCTTCACATGCTCTTCAGGGCTTAGCAGCTTAGTACATGTTGCATTGCAGCTGTCTGTTCGGGCGGCTCACCAGTCAGCAGGCTACCAGTTGTGCTTCGAGTTACATGCCATTGAGCTTCCCATGGCGCGCGTGCATAGGCCCTGAGACCCGAAGCAGTGCCTGGCCTGCAAAATTTCCAACCTTAGCTTGGTCTGGCCGTAGTGGACAGTCGTATGCATGTTGTGTGCTTCGAGCAATCGGAGACCTTTGTCGATGGGTCAACATGCATTGGAGGCTTAAAACTTGAAGCCCAAACTCCCGGAGGGACGACGTTTCCAGCCTTTACTTGAGCGTATTCGGCTGAGGGCAACGAATCTTGTTGCGGCTGTGGCCTCTGCAGTCCATTCCTATGTCAAAGAGTCTGTAGGCTTCGAAAGCCGCGAGGTCTCGACGTCTCCTGAGGCTCAGGCATAAATTCGGTCGATCGCTTCGGGCTTGGCACCAGTTTCCCGGAATGCGCCCTGGATGGACTCAGCAAAATACCTTGGATGGGGTCGCAGACCGAAACGAGCTACAGTAGCGGCTTCGGGAGTTGCGCGATTTCTTCGTGATGGGTGGTACTAGTAGCTCTCCAGCCTGGTGTAAAGCCAAGGTGCTCTTTGAGGCCTTTGAGACCTTTCTGGAAATTCGGGCTTCCTGGCGAAGCGAGAGGGGTCTCACCACAGCGAAACCCTCGGTACGAGCCTTGCCCTGAAGCCAGCAGCACGTACTCAGGCATTGGGGCTGGATGAAATGAGCATGTGCGGGCGGGTGCCTTTGCCCACGAAGGGTGTCACATGACCACCAGCCAAATACCTGTGATGATGGAGACTTCAATCAACTACTTGGCGTAAGGGCAGCATCGGCCGTGCAATGAACGACCAACTCTGATTCGAGTTCATGTAACCCTTCCGCACAAACACATGCCCTCCCGCATTATGGGCTTGGAAGGCCTTGCCCGAAAGCCTACACCGAGCAAAGCATCCGGGGCACACTTTCCGGAGCATTGCTGCAAGCCTGCGATCTAGAAAGCAACTGCTGATCTGCCAATGCGCTTCAAGGACTGGAGCCGGGTGCTGGGAGATGAGCAGGGCCGCCTGATGTTGTAAATGCATCCACAGTTCTTGGTTCAATTAACGATGGTGTGCAGCAAGCAGGTCATCCATGCTCAATTAGGGTCAAGGGTGGGACATTATCTGAAAGCTTCGCTGGCGTCTCCCATCGTCGCAAGTGCAGACAAGCGACCCGCTTGTGAGGAGGGGTTGAAATCCGCTGCAGCAAAGCGGCTGGCGTCTTGAGCGCGGGACAAGGAGCCGCTTAATTAATGCTTCATTATCATCAGTAGGTGGTCCGTGGTAGCACTTCGGTCGCACAGTTGGGAAACTGACTGAATCGAGCGGTTCCGACTTCAGAGATCTCCTGCTGTGCCTGGACCGAGGAATCTTTTGTCAGAAGTGCCACGCATCTTTACAAATTCAGCCGAGTGCGAGAAGCACGTGGAAGGAATTCACTCCCCGAGACAGCCAACTTCGGACATCAAGCCCACAAGCTGCAAGCAAAGTACTGAGTTAGTGGATGTTCGGCGAGATGCATTATGCCGCTTCTGGCATGCCGACGGGGACGAACTAGTAACTACGGTGAAACAGGCAAGGCTCAAACAGGCCATTACAGCAGCTCAAGTTATATACTCGCAGCTTAAGCCGACATGAAGGGAAGAAGGTCAGGGAAACCACAAACAGAAACCTGGTCCTTGCTACTGTCACACCTGATGTGCATTCGCAAGCATGGCAAGAAGGCCTCAACCTTCTATCCTGCGGCCTAGCCACCCTTCGTACTTGCAAAAGCAACAAGCCTTTGCCCCCTCTGCACAGAATCGTCGGGTACTCTGCTGTTCTTGAAGTTAGCGACTGGGTTGAGCCATGCCTTTTGTGGCGCGATCTGCTTCGATGCTGCCCAGGTATACACAATGCCTAAATCCCCCAGCCCGATTAGGAAGACCTACTTGCATGCTGGAAGTCTTACTACCAGCTGTGCATGCAAACAACGGAGCGCTTTGGGAATTTAGGTGGGTGCACGCCGTGGCTTTCGGCCAGCCGAGCTGTTTTACTTAGCAAAGCCATGTTGTGCATCTTGACAGGGCGTCCAGGATGATGATTGTGACCAAAGCCGCAGACTGCACTGCAAGGACGATTGGCTTGGCCAAGCTCAATTAAAATAGCGTGGCTTGAGTTGGCAGGCAAACTGCAGCTTACCCTGATTTGCATGCTTTGGGGCCGTGACCTCAAAGAAGTCATATGTTTCTCCAAAACATTTCTCATACCAACTCGCAGAGTGGCACAGACGATGACTGGTAGATTGCTAGGCAGGCCCCCGAACAGGAATCCATACGATAGGTTTCTTGAGTGGGCTTGTACCCTCGTCTTACACGCGTGCTCTCGTGGTCTGAGCTGTGCATATCCAGCTTCCATCGTCGTCTGCCCTCTGCCTAGGCAGGTCATGCGTGAATTGATCATGCCTTGCACTGACAGCAATAGCATTGCACTGAGCACGCGAACTGTTGCCCTCTTTGGTCCAATCCAAGACCAGACTATAGGTCCAGTTCGATTTCTGCAAATCTTTGCGCTTACCGTGGGTCAGGATCCAAACTTATATCCATTCGTCTGGAGATGCGAGGGGGCACAGTCTGCAGTGCTTGCAGCAGTGCAACACACTACTGTGCTGAAGGCCAAGCTACAAAAGCCAGCTCACCAGTAAAGGAAAGGCCGGCCAAACCTGCCTGAAACCAAGCGAATCACCTCAAGTTCATTAAGGCCAAGTCCCATACCAGTTGGAAGCATTGAAATCATATAACATGGCATCGGAAAGATGATCCGCGCTGGCGCCGGAAGTTTTTGTCAGTGCTGCTCCATTCAATGATTTTTCACTGAAGATCCGCATCTCAAGCTGACATAACCACTAGCCTGACTAGCTTTTAATAGCACATCTTTCCGAGATCCGGAGGTCTCCGGACCAAAAAAAGGCCACGAATTCGACAGTCCAGCAGGCATCTACGCAAAGCCAGGGATACTGCGACTTGCAGTGAAATGATTCCTCATGCCCGTTCAGGCCTGCCGCAGCATCCCTGCGATGCACTTCACCAGCCGTAAGTTGGCTCGCTCTCTGCGGCCCTCAGCATGGCAGAAGCTTTCTGAACATTTCATAACTATATTCCGATACAAACATTATTTCATGACCGGTCCCTGAAAACACACTTTTTTGTGTCCGTCGTAGAGATTGCTAGCCTTTGTTTGAAAGCTTCGTTCCCTTTTAACGGGAAAGGCCTCGTGCCTGCACTGAACCCCTGAACTCTGCATCCTGGCTGCGGTCAATGCACACAGCCTGCTGTCCAGCACGGCCTGCGCCTTCTCGGCTGCCCTCTCGTTCTCCTTTAGTCCCCGCCCTGGTTGCCCTACAGTAGCTATACAGGCCCTAGTCCTCTGAACCCACTTCAAAAGATCTCGACCGCTGATTCTCAACTTGACGAAGCCTTAGCTCGCGGCCCAAAGCTTCGGTTCATGGCTGCTCGCCGGATCTTCTGTCGTCGCTTCTTCTCCTCAGGTTTCGTGCTTTGCGTGGAGGGCGGTGGGTGGCTGTGGCGCTAACGGCACAATCAGCGCCTCACCAACGCTACACTACGTCCGCCCCCCGCACGACCAGCATTGGAAGAACTGCCAAGCTTGTCTCTAGGAGGATTGAGATTTTCGAAAACATATTGCAGCTGTTTCCCAGAGATTGCATCGGGGGAATGCGACAGCCGGGATTGACCCTTGGAGCAAGCAGCCTCTCCATCTTAGCCACTTGCGACAAAGCCTCGAAAATCAAGACCACATTTGCAACCAAGCTTCCCCTGGAGGGCAAATATGGCAGAAGGCGCAGTTGCTTCCACTCCGGCCTGAATGATAGGCTCTCACTCGGCATCGTCCAGCTGTCAGAACGACCGACTGGACATGAAGCTGGCGGCTGACATCAGGCTTTTATAATCCAGAACTGCTAGGCCCGCTAGAGCCTGCTAGGCAACCCTGATTGTGCTCGCCAGGAGGCATCCTTTGGTGTGGAAGAACGCGCAGGGCTTGCAGTCGTCATGGTGCGCAGCTTGAACTCCAGTCTTCTCAAGCAGGTAGGTTGAGAGGTCAAGGCGCAAGCAAGGTTCCTCACGCGGCGGAGGAGTTGCAAAGGCCTCCTGTGACGCGATCTCCGGTGCAGGGGCTGAAGGTGGCGGTGGAACGGTCCGCCACAGCCGTGGTTGCGTGTTGGGGGGTGGTGGGGTTCTCGGCAGCTCGGCAACCTGTGGCCGATATGCCGGTGGGCTGAGGAAGAAAGGCTCAAGACACGGGCGAGCTTCGGCTTCTGAGAGGACTGGGGAGCCCAGGTGCTCCAGGCCAGGGGGTGGGCTGATTCGACTGGGATTCAAAGGCCGAGTGGCGAGCATGTCGTCGCCTGCTACACTGACCAAGGACTCTGAAGAGCCGGGCGAACTCTCATCCGGGTAGCTGTGGCGCGGGGCGGGCACAGTATGCGGATACCTCGGGGGCGGGAGGTGACGTTAAAGATTGGCAGAATTGAGCGCATCTCTGATCCGATCTCTGTCGTCTTTATATACATCTTTGCCAGCAAACCCTCCGCACCTTCTTGATCCTGCAGGCCATTGCAGGCCCATTTAGCATCCCGAACAACACCACGGACCCCGATAAATAAGCTCAGCATGCTCAGCTTCAACTTCCTAAAACACTGGATGTCACAGCCAAGTCACTGAGCGAAGAATGCCGTTGGAATAGGTGGAGAGCTGCTGCCTGCCCTGAACATCATCGCAGGGATGCCGCTAAGGCCTAAGACCCAGTCTACCTGGAAACATCCACCAGTACCAATCGTGATCGAGTTGATTTCCAATCAGAAATGAAGCTACAGGTCCCAGAGCAAGTTGAAGCCTCAATCTCTGACTCTCGCGAAGTCCGTCGAGCTCAATGACCGCGTGTCAAGTCCGGGCTGGAATGGACACTGAATCACTGAAGACCAGAGAAAAAAGCTTTCATCGATCTCGAAAGCAGGTCAGGTCTAGAGTCACTAGAAGCACGTTAGCTACACTTTGAAGCCGCTAGCAACGCGAAGGCCAGGCAAAAGAGCTGCGAAGCACATCATTGGCTCTGTGACTGGGTTGGAAAACAGCTTCAATACATGCCGACGGTGCCTTTTCTACGGCCTATGTGTGCTTTATCTGTTTTTGCTACTCGGTATGGCTTTGAGATTTGAGATCATTGAGTTTTGGGCACACTGTGTAAGTTGTAAGCATCTCGCACACGATCCGCAAGGGTTTTCACACGTCGTTTGGTGTAGGATTTCGCTGGATATCTGGCAGTGCTTCGCTGAAGTCTAACTAGCGCTCGAGCTTACAGTTGTGCCAATACATTTACGAAAGGAAACGCATGCTTTGGGTGTCGCAGTGGGACGCTCCAGGTGTCGTAGCTTCGATAGTTCTCCGCATGATGTGATACACGCGATGCGTTGGTCTGGGCTCCTAGGATGCTCATAGGTATATCAAACCTGGCCTCATGTCAACATGAGTGACAGCGACTCACAAAATCATGGCCAACATGGCCTCGAACGGCACCAGCAACTCGTCCTAGAAGTAAGGGCAAAGGAACTCGTGCTTGAGGTTGGAAGCCAACACTGACTCACCACATGCCAACAACAGCAACAGAAAAACAAGTGGCACGGCTGAAATTCATGCATACATCCGGAACATAGAACAGTCATAGAACAACATGACAGCTATGACAGTGCTATGACACTACTAAACACTACGAGTATCAGCTCGCCCGATTGAGGCCTCGTCGAGGCCGGGCTCGCGGAGAAACCCTTGCTTCCCAGGCCTTCGGATGAAGCGACGCAAGGTGTAAAGGGTAAAAGGCTGAAACATGCTTGAAAGACTCGGCTAAAGTTCGGCGCGAAGGCTTCAAGCTCCAGGCTGAGGCCTGTTTAAAGGAAGATGACGCACGTGAACCCCGGAGATGTGTTACGGATTTGCCCAGAAACGAAGTAGGGCAGCCAAGGCACGCATTGTCGGAGCGGCCGTGAACATCATCTCTGCTTGGCAAGGCTCTACAAGGACTCTACAGGATACAGAGACTGATGTCTGGCTAGTGCTTCAGTGAGACGAAGCGGCGGATGAACACCATCTTAAGATGGGAAACGCTCGTAGTCGAGGTGGGCGTGCAGACAGAAGGGACTCAGAGGTTTGGGCACTCACTATCGTGCCCTGAAGCTTTGCTTCTTCCTGACGCGGTCAACGGCTCTTGAAACCAACGCGAAACATCCTATTCAGAGTGTGGTTCGTGCCTCTTCTTTGGGCGACATGACCAACGCGCGCACAGCCCGGCGGCAAACACTCCGTGCTTCAGCAGGTTGCGAAGACTCCTATGAATGCAAATGCTGCAGAATCATCGTTTCCGAAACGATAGTCTTTCAAGCCGCCGCCGGCCTGTGTGATAATCTTGCTGCTGGTTGCCTCCCCTCCATGCTGATAGTCGGATCATGTCTGATCTAGCCGGAAGCCGGTCCGACTTTGGACAGCAGCTACGTTTGCCACTGTGTGCATGGTGAGCAACACACTCTACTAAGGCGGAGAGGTGAGGCAACTTCATGCCGCATCTGTGCAGCTGATGCTAAAGCAGCATAGAACTGATCCCAACTGCATTAAGCTAGCATGATTACCCACGACTGTAGTGAATCTGAAACACCCGAGGCCAGCTGTTGGGATCTGGGATTGGTGCCTCGGCTTCATTCCGCTGTACGCTTTCAAAGTGGCTGGCAAGCTTGCTGGCGAGCACTGCGGCACTTCTATGGCCCACTGTCTACTTGCAGTATCAGCGATCAGGGTTGGTGGTTGCCGATGCTCGTAAAGGGGGGAAAGTCCGAGCGAGGTAGGAGGAGGAGTTGCCGATTCTAAGCATGCGCACAGGTTGTAATCCCATTTTGAACCCTCCAGTATTGGGTATGTGAGGCTATTGCACCAGCACTACCAAGTTGCTTCCGCACAGCACCTGCCAGCAACAACCCAGGGCGACCGACACCATCCTCTCGCACATGTGCTTGTAGGTGGAAGGTCCTACAACATCATACTATTGTGCATGATTTGCTCCAACATGCAATGTGGATGACAGACAAATATTACCACCGCTATGGTTGTGAAGATTGTTACTAGTACCCTGCTAGTACCGATCTTGCCTGTGAAACACGACTGCGCGTTCTGTGCCTTAGACTGAGGGTTCGAGAGGGCTCACCATTCCTTTGGACTTACAAAAGGCATCCCTCTGCGTCGATGTCTTGCAGAAGGTGGGAGATTGCTATTGGGCGTTCATGGGCTAGCGGGGATTTGAGGCCTTGAATGGCTTCAGGGTTTTCCGGTTGTGTGCCATGCTTTTGCGGTCTGAGGAAGCGTGATTGCTTCGGAGGTTGTCATCTAAGCCCCATTTCTCTTAGGGAATGGCAGTTCGACTTTACAAACCTGTCTCATGCTAGCTCGAACCCTGCATTCCCTGGCCCAGCAAAATGCGAGAGGCCTGTCGGTGGCTGATGCCCTCGATGGTTTCACCGTGGTCGGGGGCGTAGGTACTGGATTGCTTCAACTGCACTTTTTCAGAAGAGGGTGATAAGACGCACGAGCATTCTCCTGTACCCAAGCCCTAATAACAGTCCTCTAAGCCTACGCGGCGCGCCACTCCTGATTTTTGCCTCCACATACAACCGCACGCTTCAAAATGGGCATAAGTCCTAAGGCTCGTTTAGCCCCATGAATCATGATGAATCAGGAGTGGTATGCCAGTGGATATGGGCGAAAGCCGCCCATGAGCCTGAAGGAGCGATACAGAACATCAACCGTTCTTGGAGCAACCGTATGGTTATCTTGGGCAGTCAGTGCAGGGGCTGCAGCCTCAATGGTCGGATGTTTATTTGCTTTGGCAACTCCATCAGACTTCTCTCCTAGTGTCTGACCAGATCATTGGGTCTCATCTCACTCTCATCGCCCATATGCGGTTTTAGCCTGGGCCAGTCTCGTCAGACTCAAAGACTCACCTGGAAATATGCCTCTGGCTCTATTATTATTCTTACTATTATGATTATTACTACTATTTTCTCATTATTTTTTTAATATCAATATTAGTAATATTGTTGTTATTAATATTATTACTCTCATTATCACCAGCCGAACATGCAAGTTCCGTCTTGAGACCTCTGGGTCAGCCCTTCGAGCCAAGGCACTCGGGCAACTGCCTGCTTCTCCTTCTGTCGACGCTTCTTCTCCCCGGGAAGGCAAAGGTGGCAAAATGTGCAATTCACCCCGCATTGACAACCCTTGGTGTGATGGAAAGCACAAGGCTTGCATAGGCCTGTGCCATGGGAAGCAGAGCCCAGGGACGGGAGATCTCTGCTGCTCTCTGTGGCTGGTGTCCACATGTGCGAGGGCTGGTGCGGAACTGCCATGTAGGGAGCGCACGCGTATGGTGCGCTCCCCTGCATGTGCAGCATGGGTTCAGGGGGCACGAACTCTGGGATTGGAAGCGCCTGATCCTGACGCGCATCCGGTGCAACTGGCATCACAGGCTCTGGCATGCGGGGTTCTGTATGCGTCCACATGCCTGGGAGTGGGAAGCTGAGGTTGGGCTGGCTGGGTGGGGCAGCGGCACCGAGAGTAAGTGCACTTTGCAACGGTCGCGCTGCACTTCCCGGGGCATGCGACTGCCGCGGCGACAAGAAGTCATCGAAGGTTTGAGCGACTGGGGGAAAATCGAGAGGGAGCGTCAGCTCCGGGCAAATGGGTTCCACTGGATCTAGAGTGGACTTGGCCGGGAAAGCCCTGTCGTCACACAGCTGGCTGACCCAAGCGGCCTCTGCCTCAAACCTCGGTTGCTCCCGGAATCACTTAAATTCCGGACACAAGTTGTCAGAGTATGTTCCAACCACTAGGCCCTTAATCACAAAGAGGTTCCCTTAATCCCCTTTTCCCCAATGCTCCGTGCCAAGAAGCAGGCAGGGAGCTTCGGCCCCCAGGGGGACTTGGGCTCGGGTCGCTTCGGTGCATTGGGCACCGGCTCCTGGTCCTGGGAAGCTTTGCCTCGGTTTGGAGAAACGCCAAGAAGATTGCAGCTCGCCCCTCAAGGGGTAAGCAGCCGTTGCACACAATCCAGTAACACTCGGACTCTCAATGCCGAGAATGTTTCACCAAGACTTGTTGATGCTGCCACCCGGCAACACGAACCGACCCTTTTTGCGGCAGTGATAAGGCTCGTAGTACGGTTGCAGCCGCCACCACGCTGCTGAAAACCCCATGCCGCTCGCTACCGCTAGCAGGAAGAAAATGATTCCGGGTTCTTGCCATGGTGGTATTCGAGAATAAGATCTGCCCAGCAGCTGTGAGCTTCCGACAGAAGTGCTCGGAGAGCGTCCGGTGTCCTTCAAAGGTGTGGTTGACAAAGCGAGGTTCAGCGGTGGAAATGCGACTGAAGAGTTTTTTTGTACTTGATGGCGCTTCCGATTCAGGGTCAGGGTTCGTTTGCGGCAGCTGGAACTCGGGTAACTTTTTGAGCGCTTGCGTCTTAATAGGCCGATCCACAGCACTCCCAAAAATCGGATTACCTTGTGGGCAATCCTGTCTCTAGGCCGTCAAACGGTGGAATTCGGGTCATTGTGCCGATATGTGCCGGTAGTGCGCGCAAATCCTGCACACGTAGCACTGCATCCGAAGCCAAAAATCCTTGAAGCCAGAGGAACCCAAATCAATGAACTTAGCCCGCACCAATCCTGAACCCTAAAAACTGACCCAAGCCCTCAAGCCGAACCAAACGTTTCAACGAAAGGACCTTCATAGTCATAATCGTATCTACCAGAAACCTCAACAACGTAAGAACCAGGCCAAATCCCACAATCCGTACACCGCACAGAAACGCCTGCTTCTTGCAGTCGTCTTATCGGACCCTTGTCCGAAATTCGCACCGCTTTTTCGGAAAGCCTCATTCTCGTGTGCTCGGGTGTCCAAAACTTGCGCCGCTTTCTCGGAAAGAACCTTGTCGTCTTCTGATCGCTTCATGCTCCAATCTTCGTGCAGCTTTCCCGACAAGTGCCTAACTGTCGTCTGATCGGATTCGCGCCTTGTTCCTGTTTGACCGGGATCATTCTTTCAAGGGTCATGAGTCATGTCGTCTGATCAGAACATATCCTGAGATTTTGTCTCACTTGGGCGGGAGGGCGTCCTGCTGGATCATACGCTCGTCGCATATAATACATGATAAATGTTGCTTTTGGTTTCGACTTGCACTTTTCTTTACAAGTATGTAGGGGCTCCGTTGTAGATAGCAAGGTCGAAGATAGATCAGTCCTGAGCTTCACTTGGTGGGTCGCCCTCCTCTGGGAACTTCTCGAGCGGAAGCTGCAAGGAGGCCATCCCGGGGACAGACTCGCATCCTACCCGCCCCAGAATCTATCCAGGAGCCCAAGAGAGCCGCAGAATCATCGGACTTCCATGCTCGGGTATAGAAAAACTTGCAAGTAGTGGCGTGGCCGACAGCCTTCCGGGAGCCAAGCTGCTGAAGTCTCAGCGCGCACTCGGTCTGGCGATTTTTGCTCTCGTCTGTTCGTGAAGCAATGGGTGGTGGGCATGACCCGAAAACAAGCCTGGACATTGGAGAGAGAAGAGCATGAAGACGTTAAGCTTCAGGCTTCGAAGTGCGCTTAGCTTCTTGGGGATGGTTGCTTCTTTCTACCCATGTCCTGACATGCAGTGTCCGGGATCCGAGCTACGAATCGATTATCGCCGGGCTGCTCCACTTGGGCAGGTGGCCGCACACCATAGCAAGCCGTACGACACATCCCTTTAAGCCACTTACAGCTGTTCATGCAGGCTTAGGCTTTTCTCAAAACTGGTCATGTCGGAGATGGTCCGGCGATGGCAATCTAAGGCAGGCAGAAGTCCCAGACGGACTCGCAAGGAAGCCTCAAGGTTGTATACTATAGGGACCTGAATAATAATTAGAATAGGGTTTTGGTGTATATTTTGCCATAATTACAATACTAAGGAACCCCAAGCCCATCCACAACATTCCTCACAAGTTTTTGGGTTCTGGGTTCCTCTCAACCCCGGACCCTCAGAAACACCTGAATTCCAAAGGATGATGCTCGGGCTGGCTGTACGGGGCCTTCTTCCCTGCTCAACCGCGTAAAACACATGTATCATCACTACGAGGTGTAAAGCAATCCATAGGCTGCCCAACAGATCCAACAGCTTTTTCCAACAGCGTGCTTCCGGTTTGCCTAGTCTCAACATGTCTCAACACGTTTCTTGCTTCTGCCCCTGCTGCTATGTCGCAGTCACGCGTTGTTGTTGTTGTTGCTGCTGGTGCTTTCGAAGTCAGGTACTTCATGGGAATCAGCGGGGCTTCCAGTTCCGATCCCTTATAGTATCATCCGAAGCCTGGGGTTCTCGCTCATAGAATCCAAATGCCGACGTGTGGCTTCCTGGCTTCAGTGCGTTTTCTAAGGCAGCGGAGGACGAGTTTGCTCGCAGATTTCACAGGCACATGAGCCGGCGCACATTCCACTTGAGATCTCTGTTCAAGCAAACTCGACCTCCCGGCTGAAGCTAGGACAAGGCTCTCAGTGGCGCATGGCCCAGCACAAAATCTGGAAGCGAGAACTTCATGTAAATCCTCTCAAGCCTGGGTTCTTATTACACTTGGCTTTGTCTTGCACGGTTTTGTGGACTTAAGCCTGCCCCTCACAAGACCCCCTCTTCCAGCACCTAGCTCCCCCTTCCTCACGCTGATCCCTGTTCATGCTAGATTCTACCAGGTAGAACTACGGAAGGTCCACAGAAACTGAGTATGTACTCGTAACAGGCCACAGGTCCACACAGTCCCCTTGTATCACTCAAACCATCTCAAACCGAAACTCGCCTGGGATACGGGGTATGGATTCGTTGTTCTTCGCTTCCCTCTGATCTGATGGTAGGCGACGCAAGCTTCTCGGAAGCGGGGTCTGCACAAGAGCCAGTCTTCAATGAACTCATACTGATCTAGGAATCTTGGAGCTTCAGAGACCTCATAAACTCCGACCCACTTTGCTTTTTACATCTCAGCAGCAGGTGCACAGCTCCCGGGAAGCTTCAGTTCGGGAAGATCGCCCAGCAGTTGTTGGTACACAAGCAAAGAGAAAGGGCAGTGAGTCTGCTTTGATGAATGCTGAGGGCCAACGATAGACACATCATTGCTAGGACGACGATGCCTGTCACAGCTCTTCTTGAATGCCCTGTGCTTCGAAATCCAGGGTCTGCTTTACGAGCGTAGCACTATCTGGCAGCCGGGATGTTCGCAAGAACTGCGGGCCGAGCCCCCGCATGCAGCAGGGCGGGAGCACGTCTAGCCGAAACCATGTGGCTTCGCAAGTGCCATGTCCAGCGGTTGCAAGGGGAAAAGAGTTTTGCAAAGACTTCCAGAGTGGTTGACGAATGGGATCGGCTGCACAGGCTTGTGTTGCGGGTAGGAAGTGGGCCATGCAGTCAAGCAGAGTTCGCCATCATTCCTCTATAAGTCACCATGTCGTCGTTTACATCGCTTGAACCCGAGAACCGCATCATTGCTGTCGGAACTAGAGTAACTAGAGGCTGGAATGAGGCTGGCGCAAGCGATTCAGCCCACATGGCTTTAAATCTCAGCCTGCACGTGCCCATATGGCAAGTTGGCTCGTGCTTGGTAGGTTCGCGGATCCTGCGGCTCGCCATGATTCAGTCAACGTTTCAAAACTAGGAGCGGGAATGATTCTTTTATGCACACCATAGCTAACCTCGGATCTTATCGCATCACCCGCCTTGTGGTTCGGCTTTCAGAGAGAAGGACCTCACATACAAAACCTCTCGCTGCAGCGATGCACCTGTTCACCGACTTCTAAAGATACGCGAAGCCTCAAACCGGCATGGTCCCCATGCCGATTCGGTTTCCGCAGGGACCCGCTGCCTTGACGAGCAAGAAGGCATGCTATTCAAAGGGAGTGGACGTGCACTCAAAATGACAGCCTACAGCAACGATGTTAAACAAGCTGTCTTTGAATACGTTCATAATTAGTTAACCGTTTAAGCTTTGCATAACATCTCCAACCGGTCAACCCGATCTGCATGGCAGACCCATTCATTCGGAAGAGGTGCGTTGTTATGGATTGGCTCTGTAACATGCCAAGCATGGACATCGCATCTGGTCTTCTTCGGAAGCAGTTCTCAGTTTTGGCGAAAAGTCTTTGCATGCAGCAGTCGTTGTTATGACTCTGATTCGAAGGGCATGCATGCTCTTCCAAACTACCTGCAATGCTGTCATGACGGCTAGCTGCAAACAAAACCATCCACCCACTTCACCCAACCACTCACAACCGCATGCACACGCGGTCTGCCCGTGTACCTTATAGGACTGTAAGGGAAACAGCGCAGTCGAAGACAGTGTGCAAAGGCCACGCTCACAATCCATATGACGAAAGGGAGGCGGGCACCTTTCAGCTTTCTACTGATAAGGTGTCAGCCAGCCGCAGCCATGCTGGACGCAACTCAGCCGCAAGCAGGCACTCACCGGTTCCAACCCAACTACTTAACGATGTTGTGTGATACAGTCAATGAGGATCTGAGGCCTCCTGCTTTGCGCAGTTTCGCCGGCCCTGGTCAGCCCACATCCATACTGTACAGCGCAAGCACCGATTTGTCATTCCATCCTTCCCAAAAGATCACAAGGTCCTGTAGTTTGAACCTGCTTCTCAGAGCTACCCAAGAAGGAAGGCCTTACACGGCGGAATGGCAGAATGGCTTCTCAGTAAGAGAGTGCACATAGAGTCATGGGCGGCGTAAGTGATGCTTAGGCTTTGAGGGCTTCTTCAAACAGTTGCGCAGGGAGCAGAGTCTCTGGCAAAGGACTCTGCTCGCCTTGCTCGGCACCCTGCAGCGTGCCGAGCTTGGCCGCCATCTTAATAATCTTCGCTCGACGCTTCTTCTCACCCGGAGGGCAAAGGTGGCAGAAAGTACAATTCTTGCCACTCGAGCAGCCCTTCGTGTGAAAGAAGGCGCAGGGCTTGCAGGTGCCCAGGCCATGGCCTGCCGAGCCCAGGCTCACACACATGCTCGTGAAGTCCACGTAGGCGGGCAAGCCCAGGGGTTCCCTGGGTTCCACGGAATCGGCCGGGGGATCCATGGCTTTTGCTTGCTCGAATTGGAGCGATCCTGGAAGGACTGGTGGTGCGACCGGAGGGGGCGGTACCACTGCCTGCATCTTGGGGATGACAAACGGCAGCGCCTCGTCCTCCAACCCTGGGAGAAACTCCACTATGCTCGCCGGACAGGAGTTGGTAAGTCGCCCCTCGTCCAACATCGGCTCCAACCCTGGAGGAGCCCCGATTCGACTGGTTGGGCAAGAGCTGGAGGAGGCTGTTGCCTGTGTGTTCGGTGTGGGGATGAA
Organism: Symbiodinium sp. clade A Y106; assembly: GCA_003297005.1. NCBI lineage: Eukaryota > Dinophyceae > Suessiales > Symbiodiniaceae > Symbiodinium > Symbiodinium sp. clade A. The sequence goes on along the minus strand of BGNK01001277.1, from coordinate 54,268 downwards.
AGCGGGTTCACCGAAGTCGAGCTGCAACGTCGAGGGGTACTCGATGTCTGGCAATCCCGGCACACCTCACAAGGACAGCGTCTGAGAGAGCAGCGGCGCACTTCTCACATCTTCTCACTACCCTCACGGCCTTGAGGCAGCTTGGCCACCGTGCCGGGCGGAAGATCCTGCTATGGGACTTTGCGATTTCGTGCACGAGATGATGGATTTCGGCGCATAGTTGCGCTGCTTCATCGTGATTTCAAACCACTGCTCGGCCGGGAGGGTCGTGCAACACAGCATTCTGGTCAGCGGGGAGTTCGGAGTTTCAGTAGTAAGACACAGCAGATGCGGCTTCATTTCGTATCACTGCGAGCTGGCCCCCGAGCTGAAGAGTACACAGGGCCTGAATATCGGGAGTTCCACCCGCTCTTCTACATCCAAGTTCAGACTCTTGGGACAAACGGGATTTTCGCCATCACTTCAGAATACGTCAGTGTGCAAGACCCCTGCTGGTTTAGGACACCTGCGAAGCTTCATCTCCGTTACACAGCGTGGGAACCTCGAATGTCCATCAACCTCCGGATTCTGAGATTTCTGAGCAACCCGAAAATCCAGGGAGGCGCACCATGTAGTTGCGAGAGACGTCGAGGAGGGAAGGGTACTGGTTCTTTTCAGGCCTCAGAGTCTCGCGAAGATTCTCGCGACTTCGGAAGATGGTGTTCAGACTGCATACACGACTGCCCTGGGTCACCATTTCGTGCCCAAGGTTCGGATGAGCTGACCAATGCTGACAGGGGATTCAGGTAGCCTGCACGCAATTACAGAACGGCCTAGGCCTAGGGCTTACAATCTGGTGTGTCAGCTACGGAGCCGCACGTAGCAGTTGAATCTGAGTGGTGGGCGTCACGTCGCTTGTGGGGTTCTCCACTCGCGAGCTTCCAACGGATGTGCTCCTGGCATGAGACTCAATTACAAGGTGCACCGATTGATCGTTTTAGAACTGTTGCTGGTGATGTCCGATGCTGCAGGCATTGCAATCATCAACATCGATATCGGGGCCCTATCTTGACGATAACCACTCTGACTGTGCTTCAGTGCTGGGCAGTGGCACATCATGAAATCCTATGAGTCGGCCTGGATCGACACGCGGGTGGGAACGGCAAGTGCGCAGACTTCGACGCCTTTGGCGAGGAAAGCTTTCTCGGCTTTGTGCCTAGCTGATTCCCTGCTCCCTGTGCACTGAAGTCTGCGGACTGGAGCCCTGGGACTTCAAATACCCTGTCACAGCCTATGGCATGCAACACGTGTTTGGTTTGAACTTGTGCCTTGTTGCTCTTCCCCATGGCAATATTCGTCCCCGAACGCCTTTTCGGCGCTGCTTGTGAGCCGAAATTGTGGCTGCGTGCACCCAGTCATGACATTCGGTCTGAAGAAGTATGCGGACGAGAGCAACTGCACTCCTAAGGAATCCAACTTAGGCAACCTGCCATCTGATGTGTTCCCACGAAGTTCGAAGAACTCTAGCCTCTTATAGCGGATAATGCTGGGCTTCAGATAATGCCAGAGTAGTAGTAGCAGTAGCAGTAGCAGTAGCAGTAGCAGTAGTAGTAGTAGTAGCAGCAGTAGTAGTAGTAGTAGTAGTAGTAGTAATAGTAATAGTAGTAGTAGTAACTTATTATTATTATTAGTAGTAGTAACAGCAGCAGCAGCAGTAGCAGTAGGAGTAGGGGTGGTGGTGGCGGCGGTGTGGTGGTGGTAAATGGTAGTAGGAGGTTGCGGTCGTTGTCGTCGTTATGAGGCAATCGCAGCAAGGATGGCACGGGTAGCCAGTCCACAGATACCTACAACAAGAACAAGAACGCCGCTAGAGCTGGTCAGCAGTGCCAACTACGCACTAGGAATTGAAGTGCCTTGTGAAAGAGCCTCCATCATGGCAACACTGCCTGTCAAACTTGCAAAGGCTTGCTGCACTAGTCTCTGCCAGCAAACTGAATTCAATATTCACACATGCGACCTCTGAAATGCTGCCCCGCTCCCATGTTATGCAAGACGTAACTTTTTGCTTTCCGCCGGTATATCGTCCTTGCAGACGTACAGAGCGAGCAGCAAGCATACTGATGATGTATCAGGGGGCTGCCGAAGATGATATGAAGCTCCGATTTCGGCACAGGGTTTCCGGCACGCCACTTTACAATGTTCACTTCGACCACAACACCTAGCACCACGGCGACCTCGTGCAGTGCTTCTGCACTTGAGGCAGGCTATGCCGCCGGACCACACCCTGCGTTCTCAGGAGTTGCAATGATGATCAAATCCAGTTGTGCCAGCTGTGGATCCTATTATTAACAAGCGCGGCCAAATGGGCGCAACAGCCGTTGAAGAACGTTATGGCCCGTCGTTGCTACACTTCCATGGAATGTATTCTGTGGGCAGTGACCACAGTCAAAACCGTGATTTAAGACCCGACAAGCAGTGTCCACTTAGTTAGTTGGAGATTCTCTCGATATGCCGGGGCTCCCTGCCGGCTGTGCAGTCATTCCGCGACGCGTCGAAATTGGGTAAAAAAGGAACAGCAGTGAGGCTGATGGAGACTTCTTGCAAGCCTGAGGCCTGGAATAAGACTTGGAGGAATGGGTAGGAACTAAGGCGTCAGGCCCTGGCGTGGACGGAAAAGCCCTGATAACTAGATAGCTGTTCGTCAGCAAGCGCTGAGCAGAAGAACGCCAAAGACCTAATGCTTATTCTTACGATGACCAGTGCGTCACCCGGCCTTGCATGTCATACTAAAGCCACGTACCGGCACGGAACTCAACACAATAATGCCTCTATGCTCATGATTACTGAAGAACAACATCGACTATTACGATGCTGACTATGATCACGGACTGAGCTCTTGTCAGACTTACGGATCGTAATACCGGGAACTATGCTTTACGACGGATCTCTACCAGGCCAATAAAGCATCATGTCATGTATAACCGAGAAGCAACACAACACGAAAGTGTAAGCAAACTTTCGCACAAGCTAATTGCAGGAACAGCCAAACTAGCAAACATTCAAGACGCCCCCTACCCACTGCCCCCTGTCTGCATGCATGTTCTATGATGGCTTTAGATAAGATTCAGAGTTGCCGCTACCGATACCTGTACTTGGGCAACAGCGAGGCCTCAGCATTCCGTGCAGCACCAATGTTTGTCGTGCCAAGGGAAAATCGCTACGCGAGCCGAAATGGAATCAAAGACCTGAAGCTTATTGTTTCTCTTGTTCATTTTTCAGGCCGCTCTTATGTGCGTCAGAACATCTTCTCGCACTTGGGCATCAACCAACCTACCAAAAGCTTGCTTACTGCCACAAAATTAGAAGCAACAAGCCCCTAAGTCCCAAGAAAACCAAGAAAAAGGGCTACTAAACCTTGCGCACTTGCGTCTGATTCCTTTCCCTCCCTCCCCCCTCCCTCCCTACCATTCTCATCGAAGTTATGAGTACCATGGCAAAGAACTTTCCAATCCACTAAGTTTGGGCTCCTGGCTTGCCCCGAGCCGGAAAAGCGCAGCGACTCTCGCAATATTTAACACGTCTCAGTAAAGGACTTGCAGGCAGCCAGCCAAAGGCCTGTCGAAGTTGTACTGATTTAGTCTTGAGCCTCTCTTCATCTTGGGTGGCCGAGTCCCGCAAGTCCCTCAGCGAGACCGTCACATTAGTCACTAATCAGCATCCAAAGTCACCGAATGCCTCAGGAGCCGAGTGGTTTGGGATTGCTAGACTAGGACATCGAGATGCTTTCATCGGGAAGGTCGTCTTGCTGATATTCAGGTGATTCTCAACAAGCGGCCTCAGCCGTCGTGTGAGGCTTGGATGACAACGCGCCGTGATGAAAAGATAAGTTTGGGCAGGGGTACATGACGATGGCACAGAGAGGACGCGAGCTGGAACCAGCAGAGGACACACTTCTCAAAAGCCTAAATCTAAATCAAACGGTTCATCTGCTTAGCAGGGATCCCCGAGGAAGCACATCTCGGTCGATGTACTTTGAGCACCCTTGGTGCCCTCATGCCCCAGATCCTTCTGCTGCAGCCTGCATTTCGTCAGTCGCTTGGGGGCGTGGCGTTCTGTGGCTTCTATGGGACAAGACAGGGCCCCAGGATCGAACTAATGACGATTGTGGTGATGGCGACACCTCTTACTCGCTGAGGCCATATTGACAAGAAGCTGCAAACGAAAAATGCCCGGCAAGTTGCTCTGGATCCAGGGGGATCGACTGCGGCTGCGGCTGAGCAGGGCGAACATTTGATAAAACGTAGGCACATCGTTGCAGCTCATACAAGTAACTAAGTGAGTGCCGCCAGTGGAGCTGCCATTCCATGCCGAATTTCGGGTTTGGGGTGTGTACTCGGACATCCATTCAGAGGATGTGGCTGCTAAGTAAAACCGACAGCCGACTACTGCGACCAATTCTTAATCACAAGCGTCACCGTTGTCCTTCATTTTGCAACACCTACAAGTACTGCGACCCTCTTACAAGGCTAGTTGGTTAGTTGGGTCCCACGCTGCAAAAGCAGGAGTTGAAGGCCGAACCAAGTCTCGACTTTCTGCACAGCTTGTGGGGACAAATCCCGTCATTTCGCTCCGAACGCAGATCTCCATCCATTTCAGCACCCTTGCCTGAGTCCCCTTGGCAGAGAACTCGCTGGGTCGGAAAGCCACTTCTTTCGGCCTCCGCCGCTTGCCTGGATGTGCAGTTTCAGAGGGACAAGTAGGCAGCCACACACATAGAGGCATCCATCGGTAGATCTTCACCTTCCTCTTTTCCTACCTTTAGTACACTTCTCACCCAGATCAGACTGTCGTATTGCGCACATGCTATGAACACACACATGTATATATATATATACACATACATATGTATATGTGTGTGTATACATGCTACTTACAGCTACATACATATAAGCATGCATTTGTGTGTATATATATATACATGTGTATCTATACATATATGTATACATGTACATCTTTATGTGTGCAAGAAATACACGTACATACACAGAAATGCAGATAGACAGACTTCTGATGAGCCCCTGCACAAGAACCCCAGCACGGCTGCGGCCCTCAAGTTCCTCAACCTGCACCTTGGGCTGACTGGGCCTCAGGTTTCTGATATGTCTTTCTACAACGAAAAGCCTTTCTTCTGCCAAGATCTTCCTTACCGTTCACATCCACGCCAACCAGAAGACATGGCTTGACCAAGGCCTTCCGCACTTTCCCATTGCCTTTGTTTTACCCTTGGTTTCACCAAGGCTTTCTGCCAACTATGCCCAGGCGCAACCGAACTCCGTCGGTTCCCTTGGGTTTCTTGCTTGGTTTTACCCAAGCCTTCGTTGGCTGTGTTCAAACGGCCGTGGCTTACCAAGGGTTTTGGCTCTTTCCCATTCCCAAATCAGCCAAAAAAAATCGGTACAGTAGAACCAAGGTTCTGCACACAGCCGATAAAAACCTTGAAAACACGAAAAAACCAGCGAACAAGACTTTTCAAACTGTGCCCAGGATGTGGCATCAGATTCAGACAACGTTTCTCGTCTTGTTTTTTCATGAACTCATGCAGGAGGTCATTTGGGAGAAGCCCCTGTGCACGATTCAGCCCAAGAGTGGGTCCCAAATAATCGCCAGGTGTCGGTGCCACAATGCGTCATATCAGGAGCTTCTTGCAATACAAATCTCGCGCACCGCGCAACCCCTGTGCAGTGAGTGTATTGGCACCATTGCCAAATTCTTGAGCTTGCACAGACAGAGACTATGTCGGATTCCGTCTTCCACCACCGAGCCTTCCAATTTTGGCATGCTCACTCTCATCACTTCTGTTCACGCAAATCTTGCATAGTTTTGTTGATTCCAAATAAATGGCCAGAACAACCATAAATGTTGAACCCGATGTCCGTGTTGCTTCTGTACTTCTGCATGTCTGATTAGGACCAGCCGTGCACACACACACACACACGTATACACTTTTGTTATACATATATATAATACACGAATCACACATACATACATACATGCATGCATATGCGCACACACACACACACAAAGGCAGCAGTGGTCAGGCAACTTGGAACCTTTTATCACTCTTGCATATCTTCTGATCAGACAAACGTAGAGATGAATGTGCACCAGATTCTAGATATGCATGCGATTGCAGATCAGTCGGGGCTTCGAATGTGCTGGCCAAGTTGCAGAAGCACCCCAGCAAGCCGGTCCAACCTGCCTCCATGTCCTTTAGTCGCCCGTTCCTTTGTCAGTGGGACCGTGTTCACTTTTGGAATACAAAACTGTGCACACTCCTGTGGCCGCAGCTGTCAGGCATTGACACATCCATGCAATGACAGCGTGGGGTGTGTGTGTGTGTGCGTGCGTGCGTGTGTGTGTGTGTGTGCGTGCGTGTGTGTGTGCGCGTGTGTGTGTGTGTGTGCGTGTGTGTGTGTGTGCGCGTGTGTGTGTGTGTGTGCGTGTGTGGGGGTGCGTGCGTGTTTGTTTGTCTGTGTGTGTGTGTTTCTGTGTGTGTGTGTGCGTGCGTTCCAGTCCTCGAGAAAACAGGTGACAGTTTACGTTGATTGGAAGCTCGCCCTCAGTTTAGCTTTCGAGCTGCTGAGACCTTGCACTTCTAAAGCAACGGATTGTCAACGGCAAGAACCCCATCTACAAGCCCCCTGCCAAGTCTGTGCCAGAGGCGCAGAAACAGTGCATCACTTTTCTGTCGGGCGAAACAGTCGTTCAACCTTGGCTTCGAGGCTTCTAGGTTTAGGGCCTCAGGCAGGTGTGCATGCGTCAGACAGTTCCTTTGGCCATGCCGACAAATACCCAGAATAACATACCTCAACTCCAAGAGGTTAATCGTGCGCAAGATCGCCAAGTGAAGGGCACTGGCTTCCTTCCACTTCTCTCTCACATCTTGATCGCCGCTCACTTTGCTTACCCCCGTGTTGAACTTCTTACCCCCGTGTTGAACACTGCCAACTGCACCTTGAACAATGCCAAGGGGCCGGGCTTCTACCTGGCAAGAACAGTGCGTCTTGTGCGGTTCGATCTATATGACCAAAGCGGGTGAAAGGTGAACAGCCCCTAAAAGCAAGAACTGCGCTCAAGGCATCACGAAGTCAACCCATGAACCTATTTCAAGTTTCCTGCCGTCCGCACAGACAGAGGATTTGGTTGCGCATTCCAATCAGTTCGAGAGTCCCTGTCTGACTTCTGTTAATGTCCGGAGGCTATATGTTCCCCATCTGCAAGCTCAAGAGGCCAAGGCAAGCAAGTGTAGAACTTACCGGCTCTTAGCCGCCAGTGGCAGGCCTCCTTCTGTGCGGTATCCCAGACCCTTTGAGCTGACGTCAGCCTCGTTAATGTAGGGATGACCTGACGGTGTTGAGGAGTGTCATCAGAGCGTCTTGAAAGCGTTTCATTAATATAGGAGCCTTAATCATTAGAGTAGGGTTTTGGGGCCATTGTACTATAACTATATAAAATAGGGCACACCCCCAAGATGGTGTAGGTACTTATTTCGCCCCCGATATTACTGCTCTTGGGCTTCGCACTGGAGCCCCGAAACCCCCGAAAGGCCTTTTAGGCGGACCGGGCCCAGGGATTTACTGTAACTGGGTTTTTTTCCCTCCTACCTAGCAAGGACGAAGCCCGCATTGCAGGGTACATGTCTGTCATAGCTGACTTTGCAGTAGCATTCGCTTCGAATGCAAATTAACCTCCTTCGTCGAAACAAACCAGTTTCAGTTTGCATCTTTCACAACGAAAGTGGGTTTGCCAGTGAGTTTCACTAGCACAGTTCTGACTCAGGCTGACGTCTTAAAACGGACCCGAAGAAAACAGGTTCTGAATTCCCTCACTCACACGTCCAAGGTCATGATATGTGCACTCAAGTTGTGGAACAGTTCGAGCCCCCGGTACAGCATCACGCCAAAGTAACCTGACTCCACAACCGCTCCATGCATTGCTCATCTCCCCCAAAAGGGTCGCTGTCTTTGCTGTAACTGGGTTTAAGGTTTAGGGTTTAGGGATGGGCTTGAACTCGCCAGAGGGTGCACATGTTCGGGTGCACAACTTTTCCTAGGATTTAGGGTTTTCGACTTTAATGTCGCCGGGCTTGGACATTGCAGCTTTGAGGACGTTTTCAACTGTTTTGGTTTCGGCAATTGCTTAGGGTTTGTGGTGATTCTCCATTTCGGGCACGGCTTAAGGTCTTTTTTTGTTCTAGCACTTGTTTACAGTAAGTAGTTTAAGAAATCCGGGAGTACCTTTCAGGCTGTCGACTCGCACACTCGCTTAGGGTGCTGAGGTTTTAAAGTCCTGGAGGTGGTTGCAGATTTCAGGCTTGGGGTATTTTGGGATTTGCTGCACCCGTCTCAAAGCGTTGCTTTTTTGTTCGGGCTTGTGATCGGCATTATTGGGCTTTGGAGGACCCTCCCATCAGCAGACCAAGCAATACCAACCTGGATAAGCAAGGCTGACAGATGGACACAAGCAAGTCCCCATCCAGTGGTCGCCACATAATTGGCCGGTAACAAAAACAGCACCCTGAGCCATCCTGCATAACAAACCTCAAATCTACAGTACTCGCGTCAGGCTCTGGAGTCTCTTGAGTCTCCAAAAGCCTGACAAAAAGGGAAACTTTGACCAGGGTTTGCCGGCCGAGGTTTATTTTGATTTAAGAATGGGCTGCTTTCATGTTTGCCTCTATTCTGCCCATGGTCTCCAGCCTTTGCCCGATCCTGTTGACGATCCTTCCTACACCAAAAGTTCGAGCCTCTGTTCAGTATCGGCCCGAAATCTCGCCTCAACAAGCCTCAATCCCACCCGGTTGCATCAAGAAAACTAGAGAGCCTGAGAATTTGCCCAACATCTGATGGTGGGAAACTTCCACATGCCTCGTCAGTCAGAGTCGCCGTCTGCAGAGCAGTATCATCCCTGCACAGGACGATGTCAATCTTCTTAGCTTTCCGGAAACTCGTCAGACCTAACCGACTTCTGATTGAGTCCTGTGCTGATGTCAGCAGCTATGCTTGCATGCCTGCCCAGGTCCCGTAGGTACTTCGTTTTTCATGTGGCCCTTTTTGGGGCAGACCATTGTTTGGAGCTGCAGGGCTTTACGAACATTTAAAGTTGTCCCTCCCTCATTTGGCAGCGGGCTCTTAGCTTAGTGACCATTAACCCTTTCTCTGCAGGTGATTCCGTGTGGAATTTTGAGCGGCGAGGTTGGAAGTGATAATTGATTGTAACAGGCCGAGGGACTGCCAGCAGGGGTCTTGGTTTAAATCACCGCCACGACCGCTCTCTTCGTGGAGGCATCATTTCGTTCTACAGGCTAAGCCGGAGGGATACACGCACCTGCTCGGATTTCTCAGCGCGTATCCGGGTCACTTTGCAATACGAAACAGCAAGGAAGGACTTTGATAAGATTGATTCGCAGGCTTCCACGTGTACACAGAATACTAGATTTAGACTGTGGAGAAATGAAACATGTTGAACACTGTGAAGCCAAACCTCCACCTGCCAAATGCTTGACAGAACCAGCACTTAAACCCTAAACCCCTAAATCCTAAACCCTAGCACCGAAACCCTACTGCAAGCTGCCTTACCGATTGCAGCTCTCGCTGGAGTTGTGCGTCAGCCGACTCCTTGGCTGGTGTATCAAAGAAGCTTCGGGTAAAGCAAACATCTGAAATCTCTGAGCCATAGATCTGCTGAAACTAGATAATTAGATGGACATTGAAAACTCCCAGGCTCTTCCCACCCATGCATTATCCACTGTGTGCCGGTACTACATTCGCAGCAATCGAGCACTTGAATCCGGACGCAAATGGCTGTGACATGTTGCGACCTGCCCTCACACCTACCCAGTACTCCCTGTGGCGAACGTTGCCTTTATCCAGCACGGGGTCAAGAAAGCCAGATTTCCTGCAGGCTCATCCCTGCTTCGTCGTCGGTGTCTGCGAGATTGGCTAAGCTGATGCCTTGCCTCGGGCATTGCTGTGCGCATGTTGACATGATTTGTCAGCACACCCCCCTGTGTAAGTTGCCGAGGGCGGGAATGCTTCAAGTCCACGGAGCAGGCGGGCGAAGCGGTGCGCTCTACCACATGAAGCGCGCGATCTCACCACTAGGCCATGCAAAAGGTTTGTAAGCAAACACCGTCAACGTCAGAATGTTCACCATCAGGTAAGCCGTCGTGAGGAGTACTATGCTGCACCACGAGCGGTCATAGAAGTGCAAATGTGCCATGATGACGGCCGTTGTCCAGTAGCGTGGCTCCAGCAAAGGTGCAGGAACCAAGGTGAGACAAGCAGCCACCCACCAAATTAACACCCAAAGTCCGGACTGAGCCTGGCTGAGCCGTTTGGAGACATACCAAGCCGCATACAAGTACGCCGGAGCGAGGATATCTCTTAGCCAGGGACGCTTGAGAAATCGGTTCCACAAGTAGAATGTGTAGTGCCGGTTGTCTGCCAGCAAGAAGGGGTGTGCAAGGCTGTATTTGTGCACGACACCCACAATCAGGGCCAATGCCAGAGCTGACAGAAGAAATCGGCTAACGCTCTTGCAACAGGCTTCTATGAAGGTTCTCATCCACCTGGCGTTTCAGGAATGTAGTCTTCCCCAAAAGAAAACTTGAAACATTAGCCGTTCAACTCCGTTAGCCCAGCCTGGGAGACAGGGCCGAGTCCTCCACTGACAAGGTCGCTGCGACGGCCGCGCTGAGATAACAAAGCTGGGCCCAATGCGGAGCAACCTCGTGGTTCGAGTGATCCCCGACGACAATGGAGCCGTTGTAGGCGACGAAAAGGATGAAGAGAACCACTGGGACCAACATTATCCCCAGGCGTCCGAGCAGTCTTCTGGATTCCAGCAGAAGGGCCTTGACGAAGGTCACGAGCTTCAGGAATGATAAGTCCTCTCCCCTAAGCTCACCCCACTTTGAAGACTGCAGGTCCTGCAAGGCTGCAGTCCCAAAGCTGAACATGAGCCACACGGCATTCCTTGACCGGGGAAACTTCTCAAAAGGACAGACAGCCGCGCTCTAGACAATCAAATAGAGGGTTCTCGCTTCAGCTTAGGCTCGTTTGCCGAAATAGCACTGCCACTGCACCCGCGGCGGCCGCCATCGAAATTCGCCGGGCTGTGGGCAATGCCTGACCCCTTTCGGGTGTCACGAGGTCCTTGAAACTCGGACGCGCCGAGCGACGTCACAAGCGCATGGTATCTATCTGAACAGATCTACAGGCGACGAGACGCATACAAACAGCTCGTATACACTGGGATGTCTTTGCAGAGATTGGGCTGCGGAAATCATGTTAAAAGAAGTTTCAGGTCCTGGACCAGCAAGACCCAGAAAAGCGAGCCAACATCAGTGTAGTATAGAAGCTGGTAGAAGAAGTGAATGGGATAAAGGGACAGCATCAAAGATTGAGCAGCTGCCTTGCTGGGATCCAAGTTCCTCCGGAACAGTCTGTAACTGATGAGGTTCACCCCGAAGCCGAAGACCACGTTGTCAAGCCGCAGCAAGTCTTTGTTGCAGAAGCTCATGCCACTGTTGCCTGCCCCCCGCGCCAAAGAGCTTGAAAGGTAAAGCCCAGGGAACGTGGTGATCTTGGGATCCCATTCATCAAACTTTGCCTGGCAGTATTTTTGAGCCTGTGGCACGTGGAAGATCTCGTCCATGTACGGCTCCACTGTACGCATGACAACGACCCATGGAGCCAGAAGGCAGCCATGCAACAGAAGCGCAGCGAACCACATGGCAGATGCTCACGTGGCGACTGCCACGATGCAGAAATTGCAACAAACGTATACATCAGATGTGTCTTAGCTTTGCGGCTACTTCTTCGGCAGTACTCATGCTTGACCATGCGTCACCAGTACTTGGGCTCGTTTTCGTGACATAAGGTCCCCGCAGGGCAATCCGGCAGCTGATGCATGAACATCTGAAGCCGACAAGAAGCATGCTCTCAATTTCATTCCAGACCTCCTCCAGCCAAGCAGCCAGCGCCTCAAACTTAGCGTCTCTGTCCTGCAAACTCAAGGGTTGACTCGCCAAGGCCAGAGTTTCCAAGGAATTGTCATAGTCTGGACAGTAACTGCTTGGACACTCAGGACGCTTTAAGTCAAGTTCTTATGCCGGCAGCCAGGAACCGAATGCACCTCAAAGGGCCGTTCACTATCGGATACTATGATATACATGCGCATGTTGGCGCGCAGTACAGCTGCACTATGATGCCAGACCTCCAGCAGCGCGCTCAAGTCCTTGAGCTCGCTGTTGAACACCTGCTTTGTTCAGAAGCGGGCTTAACGTCGAACTGTGCTGGACTGCCGCCGCAACNCCCCAAAGCCCCCTCCACCCCTGCATGAGCATGATTCCTCGACCAAAAAGCCTCATGAAAACTGCTGAACATGACAAGACCTCCCCCTGGACCTCCCCCGCCACCTACCCTCTTGGTGAGCCTTGCAATCCGGCCAAAACAAATGGTCTTGCCCGTCAGCATCCGCACATGGCATTTTGAGAACCAGCTGTATCCTCCACCCGGCCCATGTGGCAGAACATGGTACAGAACCCCTCGAACCCGCAGCTCTTGCGATGTCGCTGCAAGCCTGCACTGATGAAGCTGAGTGCAATGGTACATGTCATCAACCGCCCCGAAACGTGAACCTCCCCTCCTGGCCACTATCCACCATTCAAGTTGAAGGCCCCTTGGCCTGTTGGACATCGAACAGCTCTTTCTTCACAGACCGCTGCAGCTCCTCCACATCCTTGCGCTAGTGGTCTGCGGTTTGGGACCAAGTTCGCGATACTTCGACAAAGGCCGGAAACTGCCCTGCATGCTGGATCTATGGCAGTGGTTGACTATCTAAGGAATGCCTCGCAGCATTGAAGCCGGTTCGGCTCAGCCGTGAACGCCTGAAAATTGAATGAACTATGAACTATACCTTGGCAAAAACATAGAATACATCCACCTGCGAAGCTTGGTGAAACCTTGCCCTCGAAGCATCCCAAACTAAAGTCGAAGCCGCATCAAGCACCGGATCAACCTCGGTTTTGAAACAACGACAAACCTCGCAGATTCAATCCAGTAGGGTGTGTACTGTGTGGATGTAGATATGCCGCTATGCACAGACACTGCATGGTGCTTAATTAAGCCAAAAGGAAAACAAACACCTCCCAAACATCGCAGCTCCGACCTCCGTCGAGTGCTTGGCAGCTGCAGGAGCTTCGGAGATCCGGGCCCTCAGCTTCTCGAGCTCCTGGCGACTCGAAACGAAGCTTCGAACGATTTGTTGCCTGCTGGTTTCGGGCTTTCGGTTCGACTAACCGCAAGGGTTTTTGCCATCAAGGCTTGCAAGGAACACAGGTCAAACGGCAGCCGAAGGGATCGAAGAGCCTAGCTTCAGGTCTCCATAGACTGTGGCTCAACATCCGAGGTCATATTGAAGCAAACCACGCGGAATCAGTGACGCGAGGGAAGGACCCGAAAGTCTATTTGCTGATCTTGTTTCCCTTTGACCTGGCTTCTCTTCGTTCGGCCTGACCTGATGACGGCACAGCGGCATATGCTCTGGTTGCTTGAGGATCTTACAATTCAACTGCAGCAATCGAATGTTGTCCTCCCGAACTTCCTACCTTGTCCTAGCAAGGAGCCGGATCCCCTGCCCATGCAGGCTCCGTGCCGCCCTAACATCCGAAGGCTTCAGCCTGAAACCCCACCAAAGGGTCAACCCCGGTCCGTCGTGAGTCGCTCAACCAACCTCCCAAACATCTGACAGAATCTGTTATCCTCAACTGCACCGCGAGACCGAAAGGCCTGAACAAGGCTACCGAGAGTATCTAGGGGGTTGCCTCGGCTGCGGAGCCCTTCATCCGCGACAGCTCCTGGAAGTGGTTGCAGGCCTAAACCGTCACGCCTTGGACAGTTTTTCCCAAACACAAGCAGCAATGGCGCTGGGAAGGTCGCCTGCACTGTCCAGAGGATCAGCAAAAGCATAGTAGGGAAAGAGTAGCACTGCGAGTAGAAGGAGTGGGAACAGGAGCAGCTGGAGGAGCACACTGAGTGCAGCAGTAGCAGTAGCAGTGGGTGTGGCGGTGGCAGGGGCACCGATTTAACCCTGGTTCCTCGGTGCCGAAGACAGACTTGTTGGGACTCATGGCCACATCCAAACCGCTTCAATTACACCTGTATTTAGCTATTGAGCCGCTGGGCACCAACAGATCAGCAAAAGCAGAAGCAAATGAGCGTCCTCGGCGAGTGCATCACAGGACTTCTTCAAACTGTCCTTAGACATATCTTTCGCTGTCTGTCGCAGCTCCAGACTTGCGCTGGCACTCTGAACATCCGCTTGCGGTGCTAGCCAAAAAAGGCATCGCGAAAGCCGAGCTGCAATCCTGTCGAAGACCGATGCTAGCTCGGAGGCAACTTCTGCTTTCACTATCGCCTTGGCCAATGTGCAGCCCCTTGCGGTCTCGCTCGCTCGCTCTCTGTCTCTGTCTCTCTTGAGGCATGGGACTCATTCTCTCTTTCCCGCTTTCTTTCCGAGCTGCCTCCCTACCTCTCCGGAATGCTCGCACACTCTGCCAACCAATCCTTGTGCTTCGGCTCATGCTTGAAGCGCATGCCTCACCTGGCTGCCTGCCCTCGTTAGTGCAGGTCAAGCAGAACTGAGGAGAATGACGACTTTGCTGTATTTGGTGTGAAACCATTTCTTGAAGGGCTGAGTAAGTGGCTCGGATATCATCCGCAGCGAGGTCCGTCCGGGCGAGGCTGCTGACTTCGGTCGGCTTGCTCTCAGCCACGGCGTCGGGCTCCTTGCCAGCAGTGCAGCCAGCTGGCGTACCCGCTTCACGAACCCCTAAGTCCCAACATTCCTGAAGCGCTAGCATATGCTGAAAGCCGGGCAAATCAAGGAGTGTCTGAGAAGGCAGCCCCTCGAATCTTTGTGTTTCACAGGCGCGGTGCCTTCAGCTTCGCCTCCACGGGGGTTTTGACACCAGGCATTGGCGCCAGGGACATCAGGATGGCCGGTGGCAGTTCCTCACGTGGCCAGCAGAAAGAGATCGGAACCTTAAACTCAAGCGACGGCGTCCTTGCCATCCTTGACCTCTTCGACTTTGCTCGGTGGCTTTGCAAACAGAGTCTCCTGGCTAATCAGTCGCCCTGACTTTCTGCAAACTGCAAACAGGACTGCGGTCTGGAGCTGGAGCCTACCATGCGCTACGTAATTAACCCCTCCGTCTTCGAATCACCAGCTGCAGGCCTCAAGAGCCAGCTCCCTGCTTCTATGTGACGGGAGTTTCCATAAATCATACAAATACGAACCAAAGCAAGACAGACATTGCAAATCTCAGAGGCCACCCAACCGAAAAGCGCGGTCGTGGTGTCGACTTTGATTCTTCTGGAGCAGACAAGGTATTAGCTGGATATCTCGAAGCCCGTACGACGAGACTCCAGCCGACTCTAGCAAGTCAGAGCTAAGACATTGAGCTTCTCGTGCGTCCTGGTTTTCTCCGGCCTCGCAGACTTTCGTAGGTGCGATTGCTGCTTGCGACCCGAGCTCCTGCAGGAAACCCCGAGACTCGGCTTCAGCAAGGTCCGGCTGTGTTGCGTTTTGGATTGCGAGCATGCATGTGTACGATTCGTGTAAGCACGGCCCTTTCGTCCAAGGAAGCATGGAAGCTGTTGTGTACTCCACGTCCTGAGACCTCTGAGCTTGCTTTGGGTTTGCTGACCCCGCCCACGGCTGAGGGCTTGCACGGAGGTTATAGTCAAGTCATGCAGCAGAAAGGAGGGCGCGGCCTTCTTGTCAGCGAAGCTGATGGTGTTGTCTACGTCCAAGTCTGGGAGGAGCTCGTCCAGCCCATTCTGCCACAGCGCAGGAACACAGTATCCCCCAAGGACACAGCTTTGTAACACCAGTGCTGCAACTTTGAAACCATATTGCATCCTCACAGGAGCATTCGCGATGAGAGTCTGGGTCTGGCTTTGTGCCAACAGCATCGTCAATTTGCGGGCAGCGGTGGTGAAAAGCTACGAAGTAGAAGATTCACAAGCATCTGCATGATGGGTTTCACCTCGAATCTAGGCTACTCAGGCTTGCAAGCTTTGGGCATAATTAGCTCGGAAAGCGGGCCTCTACCCGCCCACCTGCATGCGGCTGCAATGGTACGGGGTTCAGAGCCGTAGTCTCTTGATGAGCTGAGTCATGACTTCACATACCCGGCCAACCATGTATGCAATGACAGGGACAGGTAATGTGAGACGAGGTGCTGGAAAATAAAACCGACTAAGCAACATAAGAAGGATGTACATGTTGGTGCTTACGGCTCATGGCAGAGACCTTTTGGAATAAGTAGGGCTGGATTGGCCAAAGGCTTGCATTAAGATGTGTGTGTGTGTGTGCGCGACTCTGGTGTTGCACAGACATCATCTGCACTGATCACTCTGGATTTCATTGACGGCGGTCCGGCCTGCGATGTAGTCTCCTGAAGTGCATCATCTTCTTGCGGCTCCTCGCAACGCGTGTGAACCAAGGCCCTTCCTCGAGCGATCAACCCAAAAGCTCACCATACCTGCCTGATAATCAGCCGCTAGCCCAGCCGACCCATCGACCGACGGGCCGATTCATTTGTCTATCTGCCTGCCTGCTTGCCTGCTGCCCACATGCACGCACATGCTCCCAGGGCGATGCGAAACGTTGACAGTTCAAGCTTACGCAAGCAGCCGGTGCTACTACTAGTTTCGGCATCCACTACATGTACGGTGCCAATGTCATCAAGCGACACCAGCTTCAAATGGGGCCAACGGCGTTCTACTGACAGGGACTTCCAACAGCTCCATCTCTGAACCGGTCAAGGGCGCTCTGAGAAGTGACCCTGCCTTCAGATGAGAGCTTGGATTCTCACACAGACAGGGCCCAGGGCGGCGGGGCCCTAAACCCTTTCTTTCTAACTATTGTCGCTTGGCCTTCGGTCGGGGGTTCTGCCTCGAGGCTCCCATGGGTATTGCCGGCTGACGCTATGAATCGAAAGCTCTAGTACATAACAATGTAATAGATGTTGTAGGCTGTAGGTAGGTAGGTAGGGCAAACGTGTGCGACATGCATGAAGTAACGCATGCATGTACGCCTACATATGTGTGGCACGAGTGAACAAGCATGCATCAGGCATTGCAAAAGTCATAGACGGATACATAAATACATTCACACATGCGTAATCATGCATACATACATTACAAGAATGCACGATGCAAAACGTGCGCAAACCTGAAAGCAGTGTTTACGACTGATTCAACACCACCAAACAATTTGCAGGATTGATAGTGCGACACGCGCCAAGTGAATGCATCATAAACTCTGGAATAATTTTGGCCACATCAAGCTTTTGGTCTTCACGGTACGGAGACGACGCAGGGGAGACCAAAGGAGCATGCACAACTGGTGCTTGAATGGGCTGAATGCAAGGACTGCTGGCCACAGGTCTATTGAAAACTTGCATGTCATGTCGGGCGTCGCAATCTGACCAGATGCCCACCTGGGCCACCGGTGTGAGCTTTGCAGACGGCTCTGATGCCTTCAGGGCTGTTTCCCCCAACTATGCTTCCCGACAATCACAGAGTATCAACCTCTATCATACTCGTCCACAGGTGCTTGCTCCACACCGAGCCCTGCTGAGTCAGGGTAGCATGCCTACAGCTGCATGCCCCTTTGTCACCTCTTTGGCTGCACAGTTGCCTCGTCCGCACCCGGCCATCTGGCGACTGAGCTGCCGCAGGATTGCACCTCAACCCGGGGTCTGCTCTGGCTCGAAAGGGTTCCACATCGCTTGCAACGCGGCTATGGCAAGAGTGCTGCTGCTCCCTGCACGACATGCAAAGCTTGAAGCTTGTGCTGGACGGCGCAGAATTCGCAATGGAATACGACGAGCTGCAAATTAGCAGGACTGAATCGAGCGCATTTCTAACGTTGTCCGCCTTTCGCTGTGACGACTCGTGCCGAAGATAGAAGCTGCATGACGCAACTAAACATACCATCCATAAATGGCGTAAATACGCTCTCTTGACGGGTCTGCAAATAAGCATGTAGCTGGCATCTCTAATCGCTTACACCCGATACCCGTTGCACACTGCGCCTACTGTAGATATGCTCCTGGGAGCCGAACCTCTTCCAACTGCAGCTCCTCCTGTCCGAAGTCGGTTTGTTGATCTCTGTCTTGTACACCGGGGCTTCAAGCCCACTTGGTCTTCTAGATAAGTTGCGTATGAACTTCCTTCTATTACCACGCTCTAGACGCACAACTAGCTTGGCCACCGGTGCCATCCACCGAAAATTTTATACTAGCCACCCAGGAATCAACAAGTCCACCGTCCCGAAGCCTCGCAAGAAGCTCTCAAAAACCGTTGTCTGCGGGCAAAACCAAGAGGTGCGAGCCATGTGGGGTGCCGAACATATTCAGAGTAAACGAGCACTGGGCTTGTCGTACGGGATCTCCGGTGAAAGCACTGCTGCAAATGCCTCACCGGCCTGCTGCCAATCGGTACAGAACTCCTAGCAGAAGCGGTTCAGAGACGGCAAGCCCCAAGCGACCCTGGTGTCGCAAATTTTCAATGGGCTGGTGCCTCACTGCCCCGGAAGACAGGTGGCAAGCTGCTCTGCTCCTGCCAGGCACGCCCTCCCGTGCGTAACCCCGCACGATATGGGTTCGGATCTCGACTGCAACCTATTTGTCTCTGTCAGTCGATCTCACTGCTGTCCTGTATCCACAGTCCGGCCCTGCTGATTACGAGGGAGTTCCTTTGCCGGTGAAACATGCACTCTATGAATCTCCGGGTAAAACATCCCGCCCAGCCACGCCCAAACAAGTTTCATGCTCTTCATTTCTTTGGCTGCGCATTACATTGCATAACATTGTGCTGCTGAGGGTGCTCACTGACGCACCTCCCTTCCCCGGTTGCAGATAGCAGTCTGCAGCAGTATGCTGCACTTGACTCGTCTAACTCGTCTTCGCTCACAGGCCGAGAACCCTCAGGATGGATGCAGCCAGAAGCATGACGACAAAAGGCAGCAAATACCATGGAGTCCACAAACAGGATCCCCGTACAGGATTGCACAACTTCTCTCAGCGAAGTCCGCACACGACATCCCCAATCGGCTACGTCCTCGCCGGGCTGAGCAGCTATCCGGGGCGGCGCCTTCCGAAGGATGGAATCGTGCTGTTGGCCAGGGGCCAGGCTGTCCACATCTGAGATCATTGTGGACATTAGCCCTAGGCCTAGGCTCCCTTCGGTAGAACGCGAAGTCTCCATGCAAAGCAAGTTTGGGGGGAATGTGGAAATGTGGGCAGACTGAAACTATCGGCGTTTCGGGCTGACTGTTCCCATGTCACGGGCCAAGGATGTTCCTGATCCGGGTGGTTGCGGATGCGGCTGAAGGTCATCCGGCATCGATCGAGACATGTATGAGCAACGGGGCCTTGGAGAAAGGAAGGTCCCATCGATTAGACAAGGGGGATGCCACAGTATTTATCCCCTCGCACTCCGCCAACTGCTTTGTCTACACTACGTAATGCAGAGTGTTTCGTGGAATGGTGCATTGACTTGCAAGTGCAGAGGCGAGAGCATGGTGTTGCACACCGCGGAAAGGTGTGAGGCTGAAGGTTGACTCCACCTTTGATCACGAACCACATGCAAGGAATCCTTCTGAAACGGCCTCGAAGTGGTGCATGTCCAGGAAAGAAGGCTTTGGGGGCATTGCTCGAGCCAACTGTGAGAGCCAGGAGGAGCGGTTTAGGGATGGGGGGGGGTCTTCCTGGATGTGGGGCTTTCCAGGCTTTCGGATTTCAGGGAAATCACGGAAGCAAGGTTCGCTGGAAAAAAAAAGGTTGATGAAGACTGCTAGTTGTTTTGTTTCTAACACAGCGCCCCTTTGATGTCCAACCACTGCACGACAGTTCTGGCATTTAGCTGGTTGACTGATCTGCTTGGCACTCGCTTCTGTATGTAATCTTTGCACCAAACAGGTTCGCGTTGCAACATCGAAGTACTTTGGCTCGCACCACTCGCTTTGTCGGGTTGTCCATTCGAGGACTTCCGAAGTAAGACTCGAACGACATGTACTTGTCTACACGCAAAGTGCGATTTAAAAGCCAAGCGCGCTTTTGCATCTGCACAGCTCCGCGCCACTGTCAATAAGCTTGGCACCGTGACTCTACAACTTACTGTTAAGACCATGACAAGGCGAGGCCCTCAGGAACGATGTGCAAACCTTCATCCCTCAAGCTGCAAAGAGCCGCCAAGCCTCAAAGAAAATCCACTCCGCTAAGCCTTTTCAGACGCAGCTCGATATGGCCGTGCCCGAGGGCGGGGCCTTGGGTCGTGACGTTGAGGGCTCAGACCGGGAGGAGTTCCGACGACGCTGAACAAGAATACCGCGAGCATAAGGATGGATTTTTACGGCTTGTGGGCGACGACAACGAACCAACGCCGATGACAATGACTGTACTGCGCCTAGCGATTCTGACATGACCGGTGAAGAGTCTGTCGTCGTTGGACTCTGGGGCATGTCACGGACAAAATCTTAAGTGCTGCGAGTCTTTAGGCGAACTTTAGTCGAACTGCCATGACCGAGTATGCCACGATCATAAGGACGGGACACTAGCTATCATTTGCAGTGCAGAAGCACAAGCGGCTTTAGCAACTTTGGCAGTGGCGCACGGAGGCTTCTGAGGAAGCTTTGCAAACAAAACTCTGGTTGGGACTAGCTCGCAGGACTGTATAGGACTGTGCGCGGAGCAACGGCCAGCAGCCACTGCTAGCACAAGGCCCACGTGTTTCCTGTGTCTCTTGGATGCCAACGGCGATAAAGACGATAGCGATGGTACGATGAAGCAGCATGGCACATTCCCTGCAACAACAACATCACGCTTCTTCTTCCGATCTGCGCTTGCGTGCAGGGCTGTGAAACAGTACCAGGCACTCTGCAGGCGCGCGGCAAGGATCTGTGGACGAGAAGCTCAATATGAACAATAACGAATGTGGCCACTTTTCTGTTGTGCACTAGGCACAAGCATGCAGATCTGCTCTTCGGTACAGAAAGTGCTTCACATAACAGCACAATCTTGGTTCACCTCCTTCACTAGCGCACTCCATCCAGTTTCCAGGTCCTGAGCCAGTTTGGAGAATACGTACTGGTTCTGCTGGAGCTGCTCAAAGGCAACCTGTCACACATTATTCCTGAAACTTGATCCAGCAAAGTGGCAAATTCCGGCTTTCGCATGGCGTCGTATTCCCAATCGATCTGCACCTGAAACTACGGCTGAACAAACCTGGTAAACATCAAAAAATGTAACAAATTGGCAGCTGCGCCTTTAAACTTGTAAACGATGCTAGATCAACAGCCCCCTCTTTTGCTGCGAAATGCCCAAATTTGGTGCTGTGGTTGTCCTATGTCCTATCATGCCGACTCACAAGCACCTCATGCTTTGGCGCTACAAAAGCACGGGAAGGTAAAACACGGCATCCTTGGGCAATGACCGGCTGATCTTTGTCCAAGCTATCAGGCTGCATCAAACCAACCATGGAAAGTCGCGATGCACCAGGCAAAGCTCCTTGGCTGAACCCTTGCAAGGCTCGGTACCGGCAGCAATGGTGAGGATACTCGCCAGGACGAGAACACTGGAACTGGCAGCAAGGGGAGCAGTAGTAGCGGTGGCGGAAATTGCAATGACAGTCTCGCCGTGGAAGTCTTCGTCGTAGTGGCAGCAGTGGCAATGCTAGAAGCACTGCTCGAAGTAGAAGTAGTAGAAGTAGCGGTAGTAGTAGGAGTAGCGGTAGTCATGCTAGCAGTGGTAGTAGTGGTGGTGGTGGTGGTGGTAGGAGTAGTAGTAGGAGGAAACTTAGAATAGCAGCTGCAGCAGCAGCTATTGCCAAAGGCTAGATGTTGCCGTCAGCACCAATTGCAGAACAAACAACAGAAGTCCGTGCAATAGTGCAGCAAATCTGTTGCATTGACAACGGCTGCTAAAGCTTGTCTTTCTGTGACGTAGCATCAAACCGAAGTAACCAGCACCCTTGAAGCAAAACTGGTGGATGTCCTTTGCGAGTCTGCTGCGAAATTCCCGACGACATGCTCCGACCAGCGTGACCAACTATCTTGCCAGCCAGGCCTCTGGATTCAACAAGCCTGAAGTTGCAAATGCACGTGCGTATGTTTTGGTGGGCACCAACCCTGTGGCTTCGGCATGGCCTGTGCTTCCTGGACATCTTATGGGCGGCGACCATGACGTACGGCTGTGAGGCATAACACCTTCCGCAACGGCCACGGCAGCCATGCACCATTTCACCATGGCATGCGATCCAATGGCACGCACTGATTCAGGCTAGAGTGGAGGGTCTGTGTACGTCCGGACCAGGCCTGAAGATCATCCTGACGCAAAAAGCACAATCATGAACTGAACCAAAAGCCAGGACGCGTTGTTATGTACGACTTACACGTCAAGGCAGCGCAAGGTGTTGCAGCGTCGACATTCCCCACTTGAATGCCGCGTGCAGAATCCACTCGTGCGAAACATTTGCTTGTGACAGGTTTGCTGAAGGAGTTGTGGCAAGCACAAGCTTTCAGAAAAGTCCTCTCCACATGGCTGGTGCCGGTGGGCAGCTCTGCAACGATCAAATACTCGCCGCCCCGCGTCACGGTGAATGCCACCATGGCATCCCTGCAGCAAATGTTTTGTGCACCGTGCAACCTAGCGCTTGCTTGCTCGCAGCAGCGCAAGCAGCACATGTCTCACTCGCACACTGCTCGCACAGATCTGCAGAACTCACACGATCGGCATTAAAGGTGCATCCCCAACCCGTTCCATGAACAGCAAGATCCATCAAACAGCAAACTCGTGGTCAAACACTTCGGTACTTGCATTCAGGAGCCTCACAGGAATCCAGTTTGAGCGCGACACCAGATGATCACCTTGACAGCATTTCTGTCAAGCTCATCGTGCTCCAACAACGGTCGACATGACATCGCATGCAAGCAAGCCAAGGAACTGTAGGTGTTCTCGATATTCACCTTCTCGTAAACCTGCTAGGAGTCAACGTGTGATGGAATACAGAAGAAGCGTGCGCCAACCGTCGCATCCACTGCGGCATCTCCGTCGTGTTGCCAGCGACAGCTTCTCTGCAGCCAAGGCTCTTTGCATAGGATGGGGACGGCCCTGCCACGATGAACAAACATGAAACTCTTGTTATTTGTAAGGATCCTTCCGTTCATCGCTTCAGCGATAGCCAGGGGGCTGTGGCCGACCAGGCGACTTCATCAGCATGCGTGGATCGAACTGCTCGATTGAGCAAACAATCCTCCAGCGGGTGGCATGTGGTCATGACGTGCCACAGATGACCCCCGCCGCTCCCCGAATACATCCTCGCCACCTGATGCAACAAACGCAGCAAGCAGTACGATAGGCGAGTTGTAGTAACATTGTACTCTCTTCTTATTGGGATGGAAACAAACTGATAAAATCTTGCAGCCAAGGTTCTCGCAAGGGACCGCGTGCCTCACGCGTTGCACCAGTCCGGCAACAAGGAAAGCCAAAAACAACGAACGAGACACATTGAAAGCGTTTGAAAGCACATGGCATTAACTCGCAGTTCATTCTGGCTCAACCGGTTTGACTTTGTTCCTTCACCCGTCCCAAACCCTCGTTTCACCAAGCCTTGCCCCACCTTCTGAACTCTATGCCCGAGGATTGGAACCGAAACGCCCGGCGCCTCCCCCACCTGCCGAACCAAGACTCGTACGGTTAGCATGTCTATCCTTTTCTGTCTCCATTACTGTTGGGATCTGTTGGGTTTCCCTTGTTGCCATCAAATGCAAAGTCGTGCGCCGTAGCTTCGGTCGGACTCGAGATTCCACATATCGATCCCGAGATCATCTTTCAGAATGCCTTGTGATTAGCTTCCGCCAGCGCTATTCGCACAACCCACTAGTAAGCTGCTCATTGAAATGCCCCGAACCAACCCAAACCTCTTGCTGGCAACGCTCGTCTCGTGTCACAAAGTAAGGGAATGTGTGGCTGTCTGGTTCGAAAATGGTTGTTCCTTGGTTATTCCCAGCCACCCCTCCCGGCATGCCAGCCTCCCATAGGTTTCTGTATTTTGTTGCTTTTTCGGATCAATCGTTTTGGATGATGCTGAGTGTATGGAAAATCAGATTCGTGGATGGATTTCATGGGAAGCCTTCTACGAACCCGACTTTGTAATTAGGGGCCGTTTAGTATTGTGTTTTATCTTGCCTGTGGCCTATGAACCAGGATTCCTCGTTCTGCAACCGCTATAACGTTCGAGCTATGATTGCGAAGGCCGGAGACGGTTCTGGATCTTGATGGTTGTCGGTGGCTCCATACCTTTGAACTGAAAACAAGGACAACCGGCTTTCTGATGTTAACAATGGATTACAGACGGGAAACCCAGGAAGTCTTCGATTTTATCTTATTCCCGAGGTGTAAACACACAAATCGCATGCCTCTGCCTGTAGGCCTGGTGCTGCGGACATTGGACAACCCTAGCCTTTCATACGCCTCTTTGCGTCTGCCAAGGAGTACGGTCATGAGTCAGCCAAAAACCGACCTACTCCAGACCTGTTCGTTGACCCTTGGCTGTCGGAGCAGCAGGGTGCTGGGCCCCGTATTGGTTGGTTCTGATGATACAGGTGTCGAGATGTGGGTGTACATTATCCAAAATATCGGTTTCCACGGTAAAGCTTCGCTTGCGTTTTCCCTCATTCTATCGTGTTTTCGTTTGTTGGCGGATTGGCGTGTTTATTTGTCGGGGCATGTCCGTCGATTGGCGTGTGTGGTAACATTATCATGAACCGCTGCGTGTGGCGGCGGCAGGGAATGAAGTCAAGGGGGGGCATGGGGGGCTGAGTGTCGATTCGATGTCTCAACCTCGAGAACAATTAGAGCACCGATAGTTGCCCAACGTTTCTTAAATGTGCACGGATGGACAGTCGGCACATGTCGGCACAAGTGACCCGAACATCATGACAATAGAATGTTTTGCCGGGTGTTTCGATTATTGGCGGTTCTTGGCTGAGCGCAATCCGTTTCCCTTATGTCGCGGCTCTTGCGTTGCTACCGCGGTTGTTTTTGTGAAAAAATTTTTTCGCAACAAACCCCAAAACATGCGCCGCCCAGCGTGCACTGCACCGTCTCAACTAAAGAAACATTTGCTCGCGCAGTCCCGTGCGTTCCGTGTTATTCGTCGAAACGGGCCCTGGTGTCGGTGAAAACGCACAGGCGCAAACTACGGTGAATCCAGTCATCGCTTACTACGCTTCAAGTTCTTGCGTCTTGCGGCTGTTGTTATGTATGCTCCATCCTTACCTTATGTCCTTGATTTGGCACGCGTATGTTTGAAATCATGCATTCTTTCCTTTCTTATCGCATGGATAATATGGCTACGGGCAGGGCGCAAATTTTGTGAAACCGGTGCGCGATAGCGGCCCTGCTTCTTGTGGTGGGTCTCGTACACTCATTTTACTGGTTAGCAAGCTCCGGCCACCGTGTAGAAGCCGCGTCGACCGAGCTCCAAATGGATGGTGTGGCACAACTAGTTTAAGTAAGTAAACAAGTTCGTTTGCCTGGAACCGCTGGGGTTTGGACGTTTTGTCGACGTATCGCAGCAATTCGCAGCCCGAGACGTGAGAAAACTGTCGGATTGAAATTCTGCCCTGCCGGTTGGCGTAACAGGATCTAACAACACCTTGTGGGCTTCCGTGGCGGACGGCACAAGTTTTGAAAAAAACAAATAAATGGTAGTGATTTTCTGGCGGCTGCATCATACCGCCGGTGGCTTTGTCCCACCAAGACATCAGGTTATCCTGCTATTCCAGATCAATTCGGCGATGTTGGTTTTTTGGGTTTTTGTCTGCATTATCGCAACATGCACCCGGCCTCGGGTGGGCGGAGAATGCGGAAAGAACAACAGAAACATCGGGCCCTAGCGTCTGAAAGGCATCCGCATCTTCGCATGTTAGACGCTTTTCGCCAAGTGAACGCCCAACCCACAGCAGCACGAGTCGTGAAACAACCGTCTTGCGGTCAGCATCTACAAAGTGAAACAGAAGATATATACAGAACGGGCACATATGCCACATCAGATCACAGACTCAAGCCTTCCAACAATGAACGTTGGGCTTGACACACGCACAGACACACCAAGGAGGCCTACAGTGTTGCACGGGCGCTGTGGCGAGACGAGCAGATGCAGAAACATGTCGTCAGGCAACTGCTCAATGTCCACAGCTTTTAGGCCTGACAAATGGGAACGGACACGCGCATGGCTTCCACTTTGTCGTCCTATTCGCTGTTTTTCACATAGCCATTTTGAATTCTAGGTCAATCAGCAACGAAATCGACGTCAGACTTGTGCGCGAAGGCATCTTCTCATGTCTTCTCCTGACATCCGGGTGACGGAAACGGGTTTCAACCCTATGGCCTCCGTCGGTTGTGTGCGCAGGTCCCCACATGGCAGGTGTGACACACGGTCTGCTCGGCAACGACTTTGTCGGCGGCTCGTTTCGCTTTTGTTGTCGGCTCGTTATGCTCGTGTTTTGCTACTCGCACTCGAAAAGCACAGGCGAGGGTTCGGGAGGTTTGAGAGAGCGTGTAGGCGCATTGTCCTAGCAGAGCCCCCTTCAAGTTTCCAGGTGGGGTCACCCCCCCCATTTTATATTAATATTTTGGGGTTGGGGCCGGATTGGGGTTTACAAAATGGGGGGGGGGTAACATTCGACAGCGCCCGGAAGTTCTTAAAAAAAGACGGGGGGTAACCCCATTTTGCATGGGTTTTGAGGTCACCCCCCATTTTATGAAGGGTTTGTTCCGTGTGTACCATGGGTTGTGGATGTCCCCACCCGATTATATTAGGAATGGTCCCGTGCGATCAGAACTGGCTTGAAACCCACAGTCTGCCCATACATTCTGAGTCCCACTGCTTNTGGTCCCGTGCGATCAGAACTGGCTTGAAACCCACAGTCTGCCCATACATTCTGAGTCCCACTGCTTATTTAGCCCATGTAACAAGGAATTCCCAGGGGCCGACGTACTAGTGGGGCCACTTGGTTGAAGCTATCAGATGGGATCAGACGGGTACTTTCGTGGGTTTTCGGGCATCCGGCCCCCTGTGCTCGACAAACGAGAGACAGGCCCGGCTCCAGCGGGTGTATGGGGGCAGGGGCCGAACATCATGCGCATCAGCGGGTGTCTGGGGAGGGCAGGGGCCGAGCATCATGCGCATCAGCGCGTGTCTTGGGAGGGCAGGGGCCAAGCATCATGCGCATCAGCGGGTGTCTGGGGAGGGCAGGGGCCGAGCATCATGCGCATCAGCGGGTGTCTGGGNAACCCACAGTCTGCCCATACATTCTGAGTCCCACTGCTTATTTAGCCCATGTAACAAGGAATTCCCAGGGGCCGACGTACTAGTGGGGCCATTTGGTTGAAGCTATCAGATGGGATCAGGCGGGTACTTTCGTGGGTTTTCGGGCATCCGGCCCTGCCCGGCTCACGCAGTCCCTGTGCTCCACAACGAAAGACAGGCCCGGCTCCGGCGGGTGTCTGGGGAGGGCAGGGGCCGAGCATCTTGCGCATCAGCGGGTTTCTGGGGAGGGCAGGGGCCGAGCATCATGCGCATCAGCGGGTGTCTGGGGAGCTTCAAATCCAGTCCAATCCAAGTCCAACGAAATTAAATTTCGTTGGACTTGCGAAAAACAGATCCACGGGAGTAACACGGGCACTCGGGAGAAAAAAAGGGCCTTGGTGTTCCTGCCGGTGGTTACACTAGCATAGGGCTTGGCGGGATTTAGGAAAAAGTCCCGGCTCACGCAGTCTCCTACCAGTGCATACCAGTGCACCATAGATATTCGACGTTAATCTCCAAAGAAATGCCTCGCTACATACAGGACTATAGGCCATATAGTCTATGCTGGACTGTAACCTCCCGTTGCGAATACTCTATGATTCTATATGAATACTCTATGAATGCACAGGGGCGGCTGTGTCGTCTACATACAGCACAAGCCCTGCAACTAGTGCGGGGCGGATCTAGTGGGGTCAGCCGAACCACTCCAAACCAGCAGGTCCTTATGTTCAAAATGGGGGGGGTAACATCTGAGGGACGCCGGCACTGTTTATAAAANGGGGGGGGGGTGACCCCCCTCTTTCTTATAAAAAAGCCGCGTCATAAGGAGGGTGCCCTACCCCATTTCATAAGGGATATCTGAAGGGGGATCCTAGCAGCGCATTAACTCTTAGTTCACTCGACAACAAAGTTTAGTTGAGGCTCCAGCATCCAGGATTGAGATACAAATGTCCATCTGCACGGCTACGCCTGTTTCAGCGCAGCACCTCCTGCGCTTACTCATCACACAACGCAGCAACAGCCACGAGCTTATTCCAAACAGTAAATGCAGAGCATCCAGAGCATCCACCACAGCCAGCTTCTACCTCACCAGTGCCACAGAACGCTCCTTACGTGGCCCGCTTGGGTAACGCCTGCCTCTAACTGCTCAAACCCACACTTGTATGCAAACACCACGGTCTCTCCCATTAGGAGACAGCCTTGACTCATGTTGTGTCCAGGTGTTGTCGTCGTCGCTCATGTTGGGGCACAGAATGTCGCATTGTTTGCTCAGAAAGCAGGCCTCAGCGGTATGTTCATAAAGCCTCCTCCATCGAGCTCCAAAGAGCGTCCATGTCTAGTTGTGCCTGGCTTTGCACTGCCCGGGTCCATGCAAACATCTCCAAAGCTGTTCGCAGCCACGAACAGCCTCGAAATGTTTGGTATGCTTGGCAGCTGGTTGTCGTGCGCCGCACCCTATCTAGTATCCAAGGCTCCAAACCTGCAAAGCCTGGTGGTCCCTTTCCAAGCCCTCGCGATATGCAGACTGGTTGCCAGTCCGTTCAATGTACGTCCGGAGACCTCCAACCAAGCCAGAAAACTCACCAGAATAAACGCCAACTTCCCACCTCTGCCTTCCCTGTGGCCCATGCAGGGGCTTGCAACCATGGTTAGTCAAAGGAGCACAGTCGAATCCCATGGCGGCGGTCTAACCCCCTACACAGCGCAAACATGCCCTTGCCTCTGACAGTCCTGGGTCTGGGACGTTCGAGGGGATATACCCTCATGCCGGGTTTCCAGGCCTTTCCGTGAGCAGTGGTAGGTGCGCAGGGTGCGGAAGGCATAAGCGCAAGCAGGGACACCATCCGAGGCGGCATCATCCACCCACAAACAGCAGCAGCTGGTGGGGCAGGCAGAACCAGCACCAAACCGTCATCTGGCACTACCTTACTACTTGGGCCTGCGAAGTGGCAGAACCTCAATTCCTCATCCGAAGAACCAGCTTCGAAAAGATTCTACTCTTATCAGCTGCTACAGACAAAAGATTGGGGCAATGAATAAGCTCGGCCCCGATACACAAACTATTACTGACAAAGGGCTGGAAACTTGAACCGGCTCACCCCAAAGCGACCTGTACCGAACATTTCGGATCAAAATCGGTTTGAGTTCGGAACCTCTGCTTTGCTTCCTCGGAGGAGACAGATCAGCTGATTTCGATTCTCGGTGCGGAACGAAGAACTTGTTGCAGTCACGCCTCCCGAACCGTTTCCGCAAATCCGACACCAAGCTAAAACGTAGAGGTTGGTCTTGGAAGCTGGATGACGTGTCGACACGGCCGGTATCCAAACGCAGTGGACATGATATTTTCAGATTGCGCGTTGAGAAAGCGAGAAACGAACCCGCCAAGCACCATGAGTCATGGTCAGTTTGGGGGCCATCCCAGCTCACCCACGACAGCGAAGCCCAACTGCCGTGCGTTTTGATCCAGCAAGCGGAGCGACGCCACATCCAAGAATTGAGAGCCGTATAAGAGGGAACGCAGCACATATGCGCGGAAACGACTAGTGCGAAAGTTGGTGCACAAACCCCGGTTCCCAGCGCAACCTGTGCTCTGATGATGTTGTGCTCCTCTCAACACGGTGTTGGGCATGCTTCTGCCACTGCCTGGAAGCTTGAAACACCACTCCGAAGTAGCAGTGGCGATTCACACAAGGCACCAGTGAGCCCTGAAGGTGAAATTGAAAGTTTGTCATGCGCGAACCCACGACAACAGCAGTTGTAGCAGGGCCGATGCCAACCCACAGCAGTGAGAGCATTTTGCTATAAGAAAGCCAAGAACCTTATTGAAACAAATTCGTTGGTGTATACATTCACGCAGATCCGGAAATGCGGTGGCGAAACAGTGCAACTGCAATGCCCGAATGCGATCACCCAACCGGCTCAAGGTTGGGAACCTGAGGTCGGTGACTAAGTAGTTAATGTGTGTCGATGCTCCTTCCTTGTGTCATCCCTGCCGACAGGGTCTCTGATGTGAGGAACTGGGAATGTCAGGGTAGGGGCAGCATGGGCAGCTTTGGGCCCGCAGAGTGTGCGGGTTGCTAAATGTCGGTGTGAGATACAAGCACTTAGGAAAGGCACATTACCGGAAATGAACCCCTGATGTTGAACCAGCAGAGATCCTTAAACACTGTAAGGCCATGCCAGAAGCGTGCCCTCAGGACCAAGAAGTGACGACCGCCGGGCTGGGGTGGTTCGCTGTCCGTGGGAAAAAAGTCGTAACTACTTGCCATGTGTGTTTTGCCATACCACCAGGGGCACAAACATCAGTCTGAGGGTTTCACAACGACCAGGACACCCACAAGAGACACCGGAAAACCACCAGGAGCGCCAAAAGAGCACCAACACACTTCAGCAAACCAGGAGACCACCAAAAGCGGACCAGGAAACCTCCAGAACACCAGAAAACTACCAAAACACCACCGAGACAGCACCCAGGGAACACCAATACATCATCAGAACAATCCGCGACGAGCACTGCGACCAGGAGAGACCACCAGGAAAGAATCAGGAGGAGACTAACAGGAGACAGCCAAGAAACGGCCGGAGACGACCAGGACACCCCCTGAGATCAGCAGGAGACACCGGCAAAGCAGGGCCAAAAAGGAACAGTTTCAAAAGTTCTTATCACAAATGTGCACGGTGCCCAATGGCTAACCGCTGCGCCAGCCTGCCCCGTGGACAGCCACCTATATCACGACGCATGCATGACCCGTTCATGCATCACGGTGATGTAACTGCAAAGTGAGGTGCTGCGGCACAGTGACCACGAACTCCGGCTCATTGTTCCGGACCTCAGTGTTCACCATCGATGCTGTGCCATGCCCTGAACATGAAAACTCCAGCGAAAGAGCCAGACTTGGCATGCACGTCGAAAGCTGCAAATAGGAAAAGTCAGAACAACAAATGCTTCCGAGAGTCGATCTCACCAGGATTGGCGAACACCCATTCCTGGACAAAAAAGCACAGCACACATTGCTGTTGACCACCCCTAAACAGCTGCAACACCCACACTTTGTATTGGCAACCTGCATCAATCACATGCTGCCAGAACACATACCATGCCAATGGCTGGCCGTCTGTACCAACATGCTGCACACCGCGTCGCCGGATCTCCATGGCGTTCATGTCTTCGTGTCCTGCTCCGTCAACATTCTGATCACTAGCCCACTCATTTTTGTTGCGAAGCTAACGCAATCCGTCCCACGCCCAGTTCGCCTCCGTCTGTGATTGCGGCCAGGTGAGGAGCCTCAGAGTGCAGGCTAAATCCATTCTCTGTATCACAGCGCTCGTTGCTGCCGTTTCGGTGCCGGAGGGTGCTTTTGCGTTTTTGGATTTCTGGCCTCGAGGTTCGCGAGAACTCTGGGCGACCTGGCAGTGCAGCCTGGGGAGCCCCAGCTGTTCTGATTCAGAGCGGTTTGGTTTCCGATGACCGCACAGCACGGCACATCATGTGCTTCAGGCTTCTGCAGCTTAACAGTTTGCGCCCGGTGGCAGCGGCCCTGTTCCGACTGGTGGTCACAACGCACAGAGTTTTGTATCGCGGCAGCGATTCCACATGCCGTTCAGTCGTTTATGCGCAATCCGGACCAGGATTTGCGCTCGGCCCGGTGCAACGGCGCCAATGCAAAACACGAAGTGCAGCACACCTTTTTAGAGCCGATGCGGATGAGAGTATAGTCTCGCGACAAGCCATAGATGCTTCAAAGCATCGGTGGCATCAAGCCAGGAAGTCTGCAATAGGCGCCCCAGAGCGCCGTGGCTACGCACAAAAGGGTCCAAAGCAAAATGATTCTTCAGCTGCGTGGTTTAGGCGTCTAGCGCCAACCGCCTGATGTTTGAGACTGTTTGTTCCAATCAGTTGAGTCGTTTTTTTCTGCATTCGCTAAGCTCTTTGTCGCATTGGCCGCTCAGTTCGCAAAGAGCAGGGCATGCAAACTATGCAATCCTGCAACAAACCCTTTCTTCTTGGTATCGCAGGAGAGGTGGCACTGACAATGTAACCTGATAACCTGCAAGCACTACCGATACTGCTAATTATACCGGTAGTACCACTCCCAGGCCAGTGGCCACACCCTCGTACTTCTCCTTGCCGGACAATGTTTTGCAAAGTGTTCAGGGGCTGTCGTGAACGGGTCAAGGAATTCAAATGGCTTTGGCCGTCCAAATGAACGCTGCTCTGTCGGTGGCCGAGATGACTACGGATGCAAGCGTTGAGATTGGAGCGGCTTGTGTGTGGGAAGTCTGGAAGCTTTGAGTCATGCCTGTTTGTCCTTCGAGACCACGCACCTGACTATCTCACTGAAGCTCAAATGCCAGCGCTTCAGATGCCAGCTCGGATCAGCTCGGCATGTGCTTCAGCTCGTTCGGGAAGCTTAAAAGCCCAGACCATACAAGAACCTCGAGCGTTGAACCCGTGTTCTTGTACATGATACAATTGCGCTTCTCAATCATATCCGATTCATCTGCATAGCGGTCCGATTGCAAGACTCAACAAACAGAGTTCATCACAAACGCGGAGTGATGTCTTCAGTTCAAAGGAAGACATTTAGGAAGACATTTAGGGAAACGGACCAATCTTCTGATCGGGCATATCTTGTTGGGCTATACTAAACACCGAGACTGTTCTGGTGTGCCGTAGGGTATCAGCGGCCCAGGGTTATGCATGAGGTGCCATGGTAGCTTATCGCGCTATCGCTTGCAGTGCTTCATCTCTATGTTAAGTGGCTGGAGAGAGAGCACGGCATCCATGAATTGCCGGGTAGGTGCATCAGGGGCTAATTGCACCCACCATCAGAATTAAATTAGATTCCCGCTCCGGTCTTGACTCGTACTCACTTCATTGCATGTTCACTACTTGAGCCTGGAATCGCCTGGTGCCTTTGTGCGGGGCTGTTGGCGGCTGCGTCTACAACAGGAGCTGGAAGAAAGATAAGGTCTCCGGATCCAAAGGGATTAAAACGGGTTCATGCATTTACGGTGATGACAAGCGAGGGCTAAGAGTGTGAATAAACGTCTCGAGTCCCAACTTGTAAATGTAGATTGTAGGGAGACGCGGAGCACGGCAAATGCAATAGATCAGCCCTCCAGGCTGCTCCAGGGCATATTTTCTGCGACGAAGTCTATGCCCCAAAGCCTACGACAGGCACCTGGCCTGCTGAAGGATGGCACCGCAAAGAGCAATGCACAAGAGAGCACCGACCATCGTTCGTGAAGGCACTCCCTTCCTTTGAATGGTACTTTTGCACTTCAGAGTTCAGGGTTCACACGATGGCGAGTGCTAAAACTTCGGCTATGCCCGATTGGACTCTCGACCGAGTTGTTGTGTCCCGGCTGCCGTCAACTCCATAAGCCCAACACTTTGAGGTTTCCGGGCTGAGCTTTAAGTGTGTTCCAGCTGTTTCTGCTCTGTTTGAGTGCCCAGTTCTTCGTGCCGAATCCGGGCAGAGATATCGTGTACTACGTAGACACGACCTGACTTGTTGCCTCTCAGCTTCAATCACTGGGCCATTCCGGCCCATAGTACAAGTGTGCTTTCAATAGTCCACTGGCATGCTAAGCCTAAGACTTTAAGAAAACAACGCTCCATCAACGCGGTCGAGATCCAATCATTAAGCGCAGCGCAAACTGGAAGATCACCTGAGCTCGGCTGAAGAGGCAAGTCGAAACGAGCAGCAAAGTTTCACCCTTCAACCAGCAGCGCCGAGAGTCCAAGGCCCAAAGCAAGAAACAAACTAGCCTTCCATAACCTAAACCTTCGCAGCCCAGCATCCAAAGCAACTCCAAAGTCTTGCAATCTGGAGGCATTATACTTGCAGTTGGAACTCGACCCCGGCCTTTTGGCGAAGTTTAGCATGCAAGCAAGCTTCGCTTTACCGTTGGCGACCGCCAGGTATGCTTGCCTTGGCTCATGCATAGTTGCTTCCCCATCTGTGGGCGAACCAAATGAACAAGTCTTGGAAAAGGCGGAAGCGGAGGAGTATAGCATGTACAGGGCCATGCAGCCATTTTTTTCGGGCTCTTCAAACAAGACCGGACTGCTTTTCTCCCCTATGGTTCATTTGCGGATTGTTCAGTATGTCCTCGCAACTCCCCAGTGAGCCATAGTCACCGGTGTTGAAATGCCTTCCAGAACCAACAACTATGCTTCCTAAAGAACTTCCCACCGGCATCCAATCACTCAGACGGCCACAAGACGAGCTTACCCAGTGGACTACTGCACCGCTGCTGGGCGGATTTGTAATTCATAAGGTGCCGCTTAGAAGGCTGGCTGGCTAGCTTGCAGCAAGGCCGCCAGCCATCTTGCTCTAGTCTTCGGCGCTTCTTCTCCACGGTCGCGGCTTCGTCAGCCTTGAACCGATGCCCCCTGAACCCGGGCCCACGAAACTTCTGCAAAGGAAAAAAGAACTGGAAGGTTCACGAATTCGCGGCAAAAGGTTGCACAGTCTACATTGGCGCATGGCCACGGTCCAACAGGTGCTTGCACTAGAAAACTTGTCACCCTACAGCATGCAAACGCCAGGAGAAAAACACCTTGTCCCCTTGATTCTAAGCCCTCAGGCACTCCATGCTGAATCCTGACGAATGATAAGCACATCACTTTGAAAGACAAGTTCCGTTTCCCACTCCTTTCCATGACTTCATGAATACACCGCCCTCCTCCCCGTACTCCAGACTTCACACTATCGAAATCTTAAGTGCCAGGAGGCCATATACCTGGCCATCTTCTGCCTTTGGCCTGAGCCAAGGTGGGCTTCATCCATGGGCACTCCAAACAGGTTTCGGGCCTTCCCAAGTTTAGGGTTTAGGGTTTTAGGGTTTAGGGGCTGTCGATCTGTCACGGTTTCGAAGCATTTTCGAGCCTGGGTTGGCAGCCCCCAGGATGCGCACGGCGAGAAGCCCTGCATTGGCCGCGTTGCCGATTGCCACGGTGGCCACAGGAATGCCTCTTGGGGCAAGATATTATTTTGGGGATTTCTTATGATAGTTATAGTATAATATACCCCCCCAAAAAACCGGGCAGTGCCAAGAGTGGGGTTGACTTTTAACTTCGAGGCAGATGCTCAGAGAGTTGAAAGACGAATCACAAAGTCCAGCTCCAGCTCCGTGGAGCTCTGCGCAGTCAAGAACTGAAGCGTCTTTCTACTCTCGGAATTCTATTTCATGGGTTGCTGTGGCTTCCTCCAGCAGAGCGTCGAACTGTGGAAGTCTTAGATTCTTAGCCCGATACTGTTTAATCTTGTGATAGGAACCCTGCACCCTAAGGGAGGAGCTGATCAGCCCTTTCATAGCTTCGCCTTAGACAAAGACCCCAAACCTTTAAAAGAAACCCTCAGGTCTGCAAGCCTAGCCCTGCGGTCAATACTGGCTTCAGTGTTATCACCACTATGTCACTATGACCCACCCATGCAGTCAAGTCCTCAAACCCATCCCTCACTCCACATCACCGTGCCTTTTGGCATTTGAACTATGGAGAGCAGTGAGTCGTTTCCACTGAGGGTGGAGGACTTGACAGGCACGCCAATCCTCAGGCCAAAGCAACAGGAAAGTCTCGAAACCCAACAGCAGTGTAGTGGCCTTCCTATGCACTTGGGGGTTGTCGGCCTTGACTTGATCTGACAGATGCAAGCAACACTTACAAAACTCCGAGCACTCAACCGACTTCTTGAATTTGGGATAACTTGGGGATGTACCAGGGCTCTTTTTGTTGAGGGATAATTGACACCAGGACTCACTGGCAAGGGTGTCAGTGCTGCCACCATGCCCGGGAGGTGCCTGAGGGTTTTCCGGGCTTTCGGTCTTTCTTTGACTCGAGAATTCTGGAGCTCTACAGCATGAAGTGTGGAAACGAATAGAGCAACACATCATATGGGGGCGGTTTTATGGAATATGTTACGCCGAAGTAACACAAATAAGCTGCCAAGAGATTCTGGAGTGCAGGTTTTTTGGGCTGACTTCCAGATCATCCGCAGTTTCAGGCCTCGGTTCAGGGTACGGGGTAGTGCCGAGCCCAAGTGGCAAATTTGTGAGAAACATCTGCAAATCCGAACGCCCAACACCTCCCGAAAAGGTTCTTCGGTCTCTCGCCCCGAGCCTGCAAAAGTCTACGGTCTACGATTCATCCGGACAACGGCCACGATCTCATCTCAAGTCGTAGCCGGGACAGTTTCTCAATCCCATACTCCCGCCGAAGCACGCGGCGCCGCCGGCACCTGCTATGATGACGTTGATGCCTCGGGCCTCCGCCGTGGTAGCATACTCGTACCTGGGATTTTTTTCGAGAGCTTCTGAAAACTAGGGCCCAAGTGGCAAGTTCCCTGTTCTGAAATGCGGCATGGTGACGTGTTTCATTTTGGGAGGGGATACTGAAGCCTTTCCCAGGTTTCGAATACTCCCTACACCAAAGTCAACCTTGTTCCTCTGATATCGATTTTGGCCCTGCTCATTGGAACATGTGAGGCTCCGCGGGATCCTGCGCGCCGTCAGCTTCAAAACCCTAAAACTAAACCGCACATCAAGCGCCAACAGCCCACCACTTGGATTGCTGAGAAAGCCAAGGAGCATGTACTCTGGAGTGCGATGAGCCGAGACGATGCTGATCCTGAGGTGTGGGGACATTGCATATGCATGTCAGGCACTGCAGTGTAGGAGCATCTGAATAGCTGGGCTTAAATCAAGGCGTGAGACTGGGGCTCTTGCCGAACGGGCCCCTAAGACCTCCTTTGACAGCCTCCACCGCACCAAAATCGCATATCACCAGCCCGAAGCCATCTTCCGCTGAAGGCCACTGAGATGCTCGTATGGGATGCCGAAGTCGTCGAGGACCTGAGCAGCGTCCTGGTGGGCTGAGGCGAGGCTTCAGTCTCCGGGGTGTCGGTGGATCTTGGGGTTTTACTACTTGTAGCTTGCCGGGGAAGTGCTGATCTGGGGGCCGGCCAAATTGCTTTAGGCATCTGATCGAGCCTTTCATCTGAAGCGCAGGCTGCGTCCCGAAATCCAAGCGTGTTTTGAATGCTTCAGCCGTAGACAAAGCCAACCCCGAAGGGGTGCAGGCCACAAGGCCTTCATCGTGGGCAAATCGCTGTCACTGCCCATGATGATCCCCACACTGGGCGAGGGCTTGGTCGGAACCTGTCGCGAAGGAAGGCAATCGACATACCCTCTCTGCCTTTGGGGGATATGGACAACAACTTCATTCGGATGTCTCCGAGGAGCATCCAGCTTGTTGACGGCATCATCACCATCAACAGCCTCAGATCTGCACGCGCGCAGCTGGTACTCTCAAAACTGCGTAAGCTCATGCAAATACAGCACGCCTAGCAGTGACAAGTATGATGATCTCCTTTGTAGCCAAGCACATCGATGCCGTGTTGATTACACCATAGAGTCTCACCATCAAGCTGTTATCCAAAGCACCGCTAGAACGGGGCGGATTTCTTCCAACGCGCTGGCCGGGGTGAAGCCGGTCACAGTAATGTGACCTCGGCTTCAGAGCTCGAGATCCCACGCCAAATGGGACATATCCTTCTGGTCTGAGCCCGCTAAGCCGAAAAGGGTCGGAAGAAACTTCGGCTCTTGATCCGAGCGGCCCATCTTCCGGCCCTTGGCACAACCCTCCTCACGGCACAGGACACAGCTTGGCTTCAAAGTTCCGAGGACCGGGGTGGAAGGCCTTAACTCTTGAGGACTTGCGGTCACGGAAAAATGGCGGAGCCTGATGGGAGTCTGCTAACAAAGGAGGGGGGGATCTCTCATGCTATAAACACGCACAAGCAAACACCCTGGCCCGATTCCCCTCCCCTCCTCAAAACTCAAATTCCAAAAAAAATCTGCTTTGATGAAGGAGTTCTGCATTGGACGTTGGGTTTCGCGGCCGAGCTTGTGCTCGCAATCTGGCCTAGCACAGCCTCTTGCGGTACACGGCTTTCGAAGCGGCTTTCTCAGAAACATCTGTCACGCCTCAAAACCCTGAATCTGAAATGTGCAAACCCATTCTAAATAGTTGCGTGGGACCTGCCTCTTCCCAATCTGCTTAAACTCCAAAAGTCCGAAGCCACAATTCCAAACGAGATCCCAGTATGTGCATCCGCCTTGCCGTACCAGTGGATGCCGGCATCCGGCACAAGAAGTGCGCGTCGAAGGGGGGCCATGGTCTTTGTCACCTCAATATCAGGCGTTCTGAGCAGGGATCGCTTATACCTGGCACTCCGCCGCCGTTACTTACGATCCGGCAACATGGTTGTTGTCTTCATAACATCGTTCATTGCCCAGGCACCATCTCTGGCGTCTCACCCTGTCCAAGGATGTTCCTTGGCAGGAGCCACTGCTCCGTGCTTGTATGTGTTTAGGGGCGGCCGAAGTAAATACCATGGTACTGAGTCAGGCTGCTTCTTATGAGCGGCAGTTAAAACACCCTTAAGTGTCGGAGCAAGTTACCGTACTGCCGTACGAATCATTCTTCCCTGGAGACATGCAGGCGGCGACTCCGACCCGAGTGCACAAGCTCGTACAATCAAAGTCTCACCATCATGGCGCCGCCGACTCCTGGCAAGGTTCACCAACAATGCGGAGCCTGCTTTCCCCATATGTCTGTTGCAAATCTGGCTGCGCGTGGCTTGTACACCAAACCCAGCAAATCATGCTTTCAAAGAAGAGGAAGACTCAAGACAATACTGGTGCCGAAAATCTACGCTGCAGCCCACAAAACGTCAAACTTGCTTCAAGTCTTCGACACTACTTTGAACATTACTAGCAGAGGCACTCAGCTGGCAGTCGCCCAAGGGGAGGCCCAGCACACACCGCAGGTGTTGCTCGAACTGATCGACACCACAAGCTTCCTGACAGGTCCAAAGTTGATCATCGTTTTGGATCTGCTCATGATGAACCTAGAAACCAGGCATCATCTTCAACGCCACTGTCGCCCATCATCATCATCATCATCACCACCCATCATCGTCAGTGTCAACATCGTACAGCAGGATCAGCAACACTTGTTGCCATCATACTCGCCATCTTTGGCCTCACCTGACTCTCCTTCCGCATCCTCGATACAACATGATCACCATTATTGTCATCCTCACCACCACCATCGAGTTAAATATCATGATCGAATTCACAATCCTGAACAGTGTTCTTTTCGTGGTCAGTGTCGTCTTCGTCGTCCTCATCGTGATCCCCGCTTAAGAATTAAAGGAACATCCAAACCTCAATCCAAACACACAGAAGGCACAAAGACATGTTAAGTTAAGCTGGCGAGTCCGGCAACTCGTCTAAAAACATGTGCAAGGCTTTGGGATTTTTGAGCACTCGCCAAAGCCACTCTCGCTGCTGGCTTCTAAGGGTCCCAGTCGGCAGTTCGAGCTTTGAATCAGCACTTCGGCCGTTAATTGCGTTTCAATACACGGATTGATTTAACCGCAAGCTTTGAGTTCTGCAGCGCAGAGGCGGCTGAAAAGGCTAAGCTGCGGCTTGCCCTGAACTCGTCATCATTCCAAGAAGCCATGGTGTAGTGGCCGGTGTTGTGCGGTCGCGGTGCGATCCTGAGTTCTGCTGGTCACAGCGTGGGAGATTTCTTCGCAAAGGGTCTTTACGTGCTGTCCACTTCTGATGCGAATTATTTAGCTTCATGTCCAACGTGAGCAAATCTTCTGAAACACCGTTCGAGTAGCTCGTTGAGCAGCACTGAGCCATCCTCGAGAAGGAACATCTCGACGCCGAATATCCCCCGAGCGTCGCCTCTGCACTGTTCTCTTGTACCCCCCCGGGTTCAGGGACACACACTTCGCGAAAGCCTTAACTTCCTTTGAAATGATGAACGGCATCACCAACGTCGTTAGAATCGTATCCATCTGAGCATGCACAGAATCGTCATCCTCATCCCCGCCATCATTATGAAAGGGGTAAGCCTTACTGGTACCAATGTTCATGATGACACGAATTGACACGATACAGCGCCTGAAGCGTACAAACTTGCTCCCAGTCACCAAAGCTCTTGATGGCATCGGTGGCAATCTTCTGCGCAAGCTCCTGCTGCTTCTGGGTAACCTTGTCGAAAATAGTCTCTACCGGGGCTTGCTGACCATTCTGCTGACGCCAAGGTCTCGCGGGCTTGAAGTCCAAGTAGCTCCCACAGGTGGTGTCAGGCAGGTGAAGCAAACACTGTCGCGTTGGACGGTATGCACCACTGGGTAGGTGCCTCGGTTTACGACTTCAGTGGTGAGGATGTGCTATGACCTAGGACCTAGGATGGCTGCGTTTGAGACAGCGTCGAGTTTTTACACGGCGTGTGCCCTGTATATCATCCAAAATAAGGGTTTCAGCACCCAATAAAAACTGCCCAGAGTCGGCCCCTCAGAGTTTCACTGTTGTAGCATGATCGGTTAGTTGCTCTCGTAGCTGCGCATGGTGACGTTCATGGTCTCGTCCACACCACGGGCGACCATCACTGCCAGCTCCATCTTGAAAGGAGCCCATTTCTCCACCTGAGAAGCTTTCTAGGGCAAATTATCGCGGACGGAGTCGGGCTGGGGACTGTTGATTCAGCCGAAAACATGCATGCCTTCAGGGCAGGCTGACACAAAACGCCCCAACGTTTGGTAGTCCTGCTTGCTGGCGAGGTTCATACAACTTCCTTGGCTGGCACGGATCGAAGCAACAGCACACAAAGGACGACGGCCGAAGGGCTACAAATCTGTGGTGGCAAGCCTCCGCACTTTACCTTTTCCTGGGTCCTGGATGGGCTCTTTCTTCGGGGGATCTGGCAGCCTAGAGCTGCACCAATAAAATACCCTGAACGCCTTATCCCAATTTCCGAAACGCCAAACCCCACAAGGGCCGAGATGCTTTCCGACCTTGCCACCAAGCTTTTCGAAGGCTGCTGTGATGCCCTGCCTCGGGCACCGTTAAAATATCAAGCTCCAGGGCCATCGTTTCATGCAATGCCGGATGCAACTAGCAAACTCCGTTTCCGAGCAAGGCCCCGGTCACCATTTATGGCTAGCGGCGCATTTGGCACAACAGCGTTGCCCTTGCCGTCGTAGGCTCCGTATCCTCAGCTCCATCAGGTCCAACAGTAAATGACATGCCTGAATGTGTCTCAACGCCTACCTGAATCATCCAGCTTGCAAACAGAGTTACGGTTTTTTCAGACTTCTGCTCTCGAAGCGACGGGAGATCAAACTTGGGAAGCGTGACATGCACCGGAAGTGTGTGAAATTTCACAAATGAAATGCAGACTAGAGGCTGCTCTTGAGCATCATGGGGTAGCCAAATCGCTCGCCGATGCTGTGCAAGTCAGCTTCCTGGTCCGCTTGTTTCGTGAAAGAACTTGACGCCCGCTGCCTGTTTAAGCGGTCTATCGA
The DNA here is from genome assembly GCA_003297005.1 of Symbiodinium sp. clade A Y106. Taxonomy (NCBI): domain Eukaryota; class Dinophyceae; order Suessiales; family Symbiodiniaceae; genus Symbiodinium; species Symbiodinium sp. clade A. The sequence continues at coordinate 12,444 of BGNK01001277.1, read as the reverse complement.
AGCTTGCGCTTCTTTTTGATGCAACCACGGAAGTCCGCTTTGCTGTGCAAGTGTCGGATTCGACCTTCTCGAACTCGGGCAAAGGCACACCATGCTTTTGAAGATGGACCTTCCTGAGGCGAGCACAGGACGGTCTTACTGGACTTTGCCAGGGATCTGAATCTAAGCAAGGAAACAAACCCACCATGCACGTTCTGGAAATGTGTTAAACGTACTGGGATGCTCCGCGATTTTGCCTGTGAAGCTAAAGAGCCAAAGATCGACCAACGATCCAACCGCACAGGCACGACGAACAACAACACATAAGCCATCTGAGTTGCTGGACGTACTTGTCCTGGCAGCATAGGTGTCAGGTCCGAGACCCTCCATTGCCACGGCAACTTACTTCAGTATATTCAATATGTGGATGCAAAGCATGTGTATGTCTCAGAAAGCCACATCCGAAATCGACGAGTCATGTTCCCTCTGCAACTTGGAACGGCAGCCAGCCACCCGTTGTCATCATGTAGTTTTGATGGGTCCTGTCGTAAGATCCACGAATCATGCCATCTGCGGGTTCTGGGGACCTCCTCTGCGGCCACATACTGGTGGAAACCCTTTGCTGCAAAGCCTGCAAATTTCTACATATCACACTCCAAAGCTAGCTCAGGCCTCGAATCATTCACACAAACCCATATATCTATGATCACGCGAGCCTGAAATACGGTCTCATTAGTCGGTCTCATTACAGACTACACCTAAGAATCAATCATGCATGCCTGATGATCTTCGTACAAGCCTAAGACCCAAACAGTCCTGGATGAGCTTCACCACGAAGGGAAGCGGCTGAACCGGAACGCCGGCCTGGTGGAGCTCCTCGAGCACCTCGCGCACGAATCTGAAGAGTTTGTTGGGGTTTCGATTTCGACTCTTGTGCTCGCACAACGCAGGCAAGGCTTCACGACAAGTCTAGGGCCTACTGGTAGGGTTTCAGGCTGATGGGGTTGAAGCCTGGGGGACGAATCAAACAACTGTTCTTAGCAAAATGACTGTCGCTGCCTCAGGTACGCCATTTTAGGCACTGTTGGAAGTCGTCGACCTATGCGACACAACATGGTCGTGATGATGGTGACAATTGCGCTATGATCACGATGCGCCTGATAAGCGGCAGCGGTATGATGAAAACACCGTTGCTGACACTTGCCGTGCTGATACTGACGATGCTCCAGCAGTTGGTGATGGAGATGCGGTGATACCCAGGTGGTGATGAAAACGTTGAGCCAATGCTCACTGTTGCAAAACCGATGCAGTTGACTTTGGTGGCTTGCCAGCGGTGCTGGGCATTTGGGATTCCTGTTCCACCTTCAAGTGACTGAGCAGTAACATTATCGGTGCTCGCACTTAGAAGGGCCGATTGCCAGTCGCCTCTGCGTTGACGTGCTCCACCTCGAGCGTGAGGATGTCGCACTTCTTTGCCAAGGCTCGGACAGCGTCGGCATCCTGCAGAGGGCATGGGGGTCTTTACGGCGGTGCGATATTTGATGCACACGCTTGGGCAACCTGAGGCTTCGAGGCAATGCATGCAACACAGTCTATGTAACTAGCTTCTTCCACAAGTTGAACACGCACGTGGGGTTTCGGATAAAACTTTATTCCATTCGACTGAGATTTGACCCAACTAACATCGGCCAGCCTGGAAGCTGCCTTTCACGGACATTTCGGCAACCTGGCACGTTGGAGGGCTGCAGTGTTGCAAGGCTTGAAACAACGGCTGCTGCAGCTACTGGTTGTCGAAAAACTGAGCTTGGACGACTGGAGTCGAGCACAGCACTGGATATTTCAAAAATATGATGCGTCCCGTCATGGGCGGCACCTGTCCGGCGGGAGACTTCTCTCCAAGTGGGTCGAGCACGCACATCCTAACCTGAGCTGCGCAGGTGCGAAGCATCAAAACAACGGTGTGATAATACAAACCGCAAGTTTCTGAATCTCCACAGCTTAGCCGAAAACCTGTGTCTCCACAGCCCCCAGAACACTAGTCTGAAACTCAAACCTTCTCTACATCGCTCAAAGACCCAAGCCCTAGTCATCCTCAAGGCTCCATGTGGGCTACAGAGTAACATCATCTCGGTGGCTGCAACCCGATCAACTTCCTGCAAACAATCGCAGCGAATGAGACTTCCGATTTGTATAACTCGCCGAGGAAACTCCCAATCGATGTGCAGCATAGACCATCATTCGGCCCAGCTGGCCTGCATGCAACAACGAGCTACAGGATGTCACAAGGCAAACCAACCACATTGTGTCCTCTAAAAAACCAAAGTTTAATCCTAAGCCGAACACGAAGATGAAACCCCTTCTCTTCATCCCTTCCATCCCTAGGCACAGTAACCGGCCTCCACCAAGGCAGCCCACAGTTCGCTTGTCCATGGCGGCCTCGCAACGAGAAATCCGCGGCGGCTCTCAAAGAAACCATCCGAAACAGCTCACAAGCACTCTTTGCCTGGCTCAAACATGCCTGCTGCCGAGAGGCTAGAGGCTCCTCCACTGGGCGTTTGATACGCGGTAAGAAATGGCTTCGGCACGTTGCAAACACATGGTTGCAAACTGCGCACACACAACCCATGCTCACTCGCCCGTGCTCTTCACTGTCTTCATGCTTAAGATTATTGACGAAGTAAAGCACTGTCCCATCAATTCTGGGAGCTTCCATTGCATGCCCAGGCAAGCTGTGCAATTGCCCTTGTGGTGCCAATCGAGCCCGAATTTCTAGAACGTCCTGCCCCCCTCCTCTCGGAAATGCAACCACCAGGGGATTCAAAATACGGAAAGGACCAACGGCTCTGGTCCCGAATCCACCTTTGCGGCCGAAAAACGCCCATGTCGCCCATGCTTGGAGCCTCGAACTGCCGGCTTTCTCGCAGGTTATCATGTTACATAGCCCAAAAAAACTCTGGCCCCAGGCAAGCTTTCCAGCACGTGCCCGTGGCGTGTCCGTTCACCATGCTCACCGCGACAGTGCAATGCGTAGTCGTGCCAGGGTGCCATCACTCCAGCCGCCATGAGCGACAGCTCCGAAGGTGGTGGCCTTTAGGCAGGAGATTCAGGCTGTCGGGATCCAGCGACTTGAGTTCGGCCGCTGGTTTTGGATTCTGCAACAGCTACCTAGAAACAGAGCAAGCATGCGTCACATTGCGTCACTCCACGCTGTCCAGCCCCGAGTCCCACCCAACCTGCCCACTGCGAACGGGAGACCTGATCGTCTCAAATCGCGGGGGTGGCATATCCGGCAGCGAGACGTCCCCGCTATTGACGAGTCGGCACCTTGGATTTTCTTCGGGTTTGTTTGTTCTGTTGTAGACATCATTTTTTTGGTGCTCTCCCGGGTATTGGTGTTCGCATCAAGGTAGGCAAAAATGTGAATTAATACCGAGAGCTAGTGCTGGTCCTCTGTGCTTTCTGTCACTATTCATTTGGTCGCAGCTTTGTCTATTAGTAAGACTGTAACCGCTCCATACACCTCCCACGGACCTAGCAACGTCGTGAGACAGAGAAAGCATTCGATCGGCAGATTCTCAGGTTTTCGTGGGTGTTTTTAATCGTAAAATGTCAGTTTGATGCTTGAACTTGAAGCTCTCGTGTCGGCTATGGGCATACAGAGTGGCCAGGACAACTTCTCCAAAATCATGCCAACGCCCCTTCTGGCTATGTTCATGAACAAACGAAGGTAGGCTCGGCACTCGAAGATGGTACCGAAGTACTCGTGGAAGTCTTCAGCATTGAGCCAAAAGAAGCCTCATGCTCTCGCCGACGCAGGACTTGAAAAGGCTTGCGGCAAGAGAGTCCGAGCCTGGCATCTGAAGTTTCAGTGTTTTCGTTCTGAGTTCTCTTGGTAGGAGTGACCCTCAGCAACAGCAGCGATTGAACATTCAGGAAGCAGGTGTGGCCTCCTAAGCCTCAATCCTTCAGGTGGCTTTGGTTTTATTTATCCTGAAGGCACACAGCATGAAAGTGGAGTGTCAGTTTTTAAGTTTCCGAAGCCGGGGGCCCTAAACTTGCCAGAGCACCTTGACATCGACATCTCGAGATCTGTCAAAGGGGTTTCACATACCGAGTGGTCAAAGTCAGGTCTATGCTTCGCCCATGCTCGCATTGCAGGGTACAGATTCGAAAGAGCTTACCTTTCAAAGGTGCGTGCGAGCCAAGTTGCCATCCTCTCGTTTCTCCTGAGGATCTGAAAGCATAATCTCGTGGATGAATATGGAATGTATACTGACATGTATATATGCGTCTCTATGTAATGTTCAATCTATGACATGCCTTCACCGGCAAGTCGAGCCCAGTGCTCCCAAGGCTCAGGATACTTCTCATTTCGCGACAGCGTATACGGGACGGTGATGTCCTGAAGGCCACCTGTCGAGGCTTCGGCAGCGGCTGGGCGGACGTAAGCTCACTTCGAACATCGCGGGCGCAAAAACCGAAACTCCCAAGGCGTGGACTGCCAAAGCAAGGCTTCAAGATCTTCAAGCCCGGAATTTCAATCTAATTATATCTTAGGAGCCTTATGGACTAAGTGACTTATCCTCCTTGCCAAGGGACCGTCATAGACACCCGGACCGCCGCAGAAGAGCTGAAGATACAAACCGCCTTCGAGGGTTAAGGATGGTTAAGGCGGTTAGGGGATCGAACGAAATGGCGCAATAAGCGATGTGCAAAAGCGCGGAGGACGGACTGGAGCAAGGGGGAGAACACACGACGGTGTGGCTCTCCAGCCGTGGTTTTCCCGAGGCCAGACTACGTGAGGACACTTCACTGCTCTGGACAGTCGCAGCACACAGCTTGCAGGCCTTCCCAATGAACTGCTCGATTTACAGCATATGGATAATACGGATTCAGCCTGCCACGTCACTCTCTCGGGATGGGAAGCGTGCACAGACCATCCATGCTTGTGGCTTTGCTTCTTGCTCAAGAGAGCCTCAAACCCCTACTTCGGTTGTGCCGTTTCTCTGGACACCGAAAATTGCGAAATGGCAACGTACTAGAAAGCTCCAAAATCACCCTGCAACGCACCCTGCTGGCCTGACGCCCTGCAGCTCACATGTCGTAGGATTTGGCCTGCAGACAAAAAGCGTGTCCTGGCCGGCAGCAGGATGTCAGGGCCCTTGCAGCACTGCTTCGACCGAGGAGAGGTGATTCGTGATTCGAGGTGGCATGATGTCGATGTGCTGCTGCAGCCGAGAGTGGCCAAGTCGCGAAGTGGCTTTTCGCCTTGTGCCGCAACTAAGACCTCAAGACACGAGCACCGCAAGTCCCGCTGCAAGTCGTGGATGTAGATGAACAACCGGTCGGGGGAGACCTGAGTCTTCCCGTTATTTAGGCTCCTGTGGAGAACTGGGGTCTGAGACTTTATTGTTGCGAAATCCGAATTGTAGCTGAAACAAGGCGATCTTTCTTCAAGGGTGTTGCCTTCTCCGTGTTACTCGCAGTAGTTTTATGCTGAAGCATGGGTGTGGAACCTGAAACGCCGCTGAGGTGCATCCTGCGTGTAGAATCGGCCGGCGACGCCTCCTGTGAGGTCAGCGAGGGCGTCCTGGCAGCAGCTGCAGTCTCCCGTACGTCGAACTTCTCATTGCCTCATCCGGGCAACCCGCGGACGGTACGCTCCTCGACCTTGCCGCCGCCGTTCAGTGCCTCCCAGCCTGACCCAAATAAGGCTCGACAAAGATTGCACAACGATTCTTCGTAATGTGTCATTGGGATTCAGCTGTTCTACATCTCCCGTGTGGATAAGAGAAAGTGTTCGAGCTTGCCACAGTTCGTGAGCACCCAGGCTTCGCTTCTTATGAGACATGAACATGCAACCACCGACGGGCTCTGCCTAGATTTGCTGGCCCCAAGGTAATATGTCGGGTGACAAGGCGCAAGAATTCCCGAAGCAATCCGCTCTCTGGTTCTGCATGCACGCTCTCGCAACTCGGACACAGCCAGAAGAGCTCTCTGGGTTCTGCTAGCTTGCATGAATAGTTCAGAATTCGGCAAAGGCATTTTTCGCTGCTCTGGTCACGGCGTCCCGTCCAGCCTCCCATGTCCTCCTCTGAAACCGCGCTGGGACTCAGCCGCAAGGTGTGGATCTTTGCCTCAGTGCGGTTTGAGGGTAGACTTGCGAAGCGAGTTTCAGTACGCAATTCCCAGACTGGAGGCTTGCTGGCATTGGCACCCCAAAGCATGCCAGTGAAACTCGATCAAATATGTTGAACCTTTTTGTGAGTTGAAGGCTCGTGCAAAGCACAGAACCATCTGTGCACCTGTGCCGGGATGTTTTCCCTCTTACCTAGCAAGGACGAAGCCGGCGGGCATTGGCGAGGCTGGCTGTGTCTTTGGCAACACTAGACATGTGATCAGTGCCTGAACTTCATGCTGGGCTCGTGAAGGCTATGCTTCAAAGACTTTTCTGGTTAATATATCTTCCGAGGCACATAAGCCTTCTCGATAAGGCTTGGCCAGATGACATTCCTGAGGTAAAAGTTGCTTTCACGATCAGGACAAACCAGGCCGTTCTCACAGTCTTCTTCTCTGCAAACTACATCGCAAGCTCTGTCCCGACAAGAGATGGTATGCTAGGTAACGTGGCAGATCGAGATGCGGGAAGTGCTCGGAGCGGCAGCAGATTGGCACGTTGACATCGGTGTCATTCCTGTGCTTCGGAACTGTCTGAACTGTCCGCACAGGCCCGAGGCGGACATTGATGCCGTGGCATGGGATGGACCAGACTTTGAGAATATGCGGCTGGAGAACTCCATCTCAAACGACCCTGAATTACGGTGGTATTGGTGATCGATCAAGACCCTGCACAGTGAGGGATTCGAATTCACGGGCATGGGCTGTTCGTACAGTCTTTGCAATACCACACCACGCAGACTCACCAGAAACCCGAAACCCTAAACCCCGAACCCTAAACCCTAAAATTTTTAACTTTTTTGGTCTTCTTTGAAAATCCCCGGCCTTCCGGGCCGACCCACGGGGACATAGTCGTCCTCAGAGCTTTGCACAAGCTTTTGCACTCCCACGGAGCTTGGGGGCCAATCGTTGAAGTGGGCCCACCAGGCATTGAGAGGGTCTCAGATGTGACGTTGAATTGGTTGTGAAACCCAGGCTTGGGATGATCTGCATTCCAGGTCTGGCGGACAGGGCTCTACCTCCACTCGCATCCAGGTGCCGTGCTTGTAGAGCCTGGCTATGTAGACAGACCTGCACATCGGCCGGGAGGACTACAAGTCAGATGTGCTTGTCTTACACTGCGGCATCTCCTTCTGAGACCTGCGTCTGAACATGAGCAAACGTGAGTTATTGTGAGTGAGTTATTGATGGCTTCTGAGAGGCTTCTGATGCTAGCCCCAGGATTGGATTCGTTCGAGCTTGCTCGAAGCAGCTCTCGTCCCAGGGCTGCATAACGCCACTTCTCGGGCGATGCTGGGACTTCTTACCATACATGTCCTGCTTCGTTCAGACAATCCCTTTGCTGAATCCAAATGCCCGGCTTTTCCCAGTCTGTACATGCCGCAACATCGCTGAACTTTCACCATCTTCTCGGGCCCGTCACTACTCCGTAGCGCCGTAGCTTTTAAAGCTAGGGTAAAGCTAAAGTTCTGGTGCATGGACACTTTCAGCTGAATGTCGCAAAATGTGCTGCCGCTGCAGTATCGGGCATCGGGAGCCTCACTTTCACGTTAACTCGACCCACACGCCTCAATGCGCCCCAATCAACTGCTGCCAAGCTCTCCTGCCTCCTTGCTTGCCAAGCATAGAAGAGCTGCTTGACGAGCTTCGGTCGCAGTGAGATGGCCTTTAACTGTTAAGGGGGGTGTCGTTCTCTCGATCGGCCCGTACTTGTCGGCATCTCTTGAGGCTTTCGCTGCCTACATGCCCTGAGAGGCGGGGATTGCTGCGTTTCGGGTATTCTGGGCTCGAATTCCAGACTCAACGCGTTCAGCATGTGCTGCTGACTACATAGGGCCTACTGGATACTCGCTGTAACCTACTACAAAAACCAAACGGCAAGCGCAAAAGGCCGAACTGTGGACCTGGCACTGCACAGCCACAGCGGCATACAGCTTCTAGATACAACTGCCTACATCTCTCTACAGTGTTTGAGCCGCCCTAACTGTAGCGCCCCAGGCACAAGCTAGCTCAAAACGTGGAAACCCCATGATGCTCAGCGAGTGCCTGCAAAGCTTCTACGAAGTAGCCATTGTCCAGTGCTCCCTGGTAGACCCTGCCGCAGTGAGTCTTGCCTCAGTTGTTAGGACGAGTCTGGTTGGCGCGCTGCAGTGCCAAGCTAAGTGAGTGCCCTCCCGGATTCTAGGCACACATCTTCCTTCCCGCAGCCGTGCTAGAGAGCGGTGTACGCAGTGACGTGGTGCTGCAGGTCTGAGCCATTCCCGTCAGGGACCTTATCAGTTATAGCCGTGACACTACTGAACTCATCGAAAAGGTGTACAGCATCTGCGTGCTGAGCGAAGTCTACCAACCTTTCGCAGGGCTGTGTAGAAGGTTGACAGCTGTCTGCACACAGAGAGCAACCGTTCAATTGTGTTTCCATGTGGCCCTGCCAAGCATGGTGCGGACAGGCAAATTGCATCGCCGAGGCAGATCTCAATAAGGTGAAGAACAAGGGTTTGGGGTTTACGTGGTTTGGGGTTTAGGGCAACATGTTGTGAAGAAGACACCCCATGTGTTGCGCCGGCCATACCATCCGACAGTGTCACGTGCACGGTGCCGGGCCTTAACCACGTGCTCGACCCGTGCCCATCATGCGCAAAGTTGGGGACCGCTGTCCTCAGGCTTCGATCTCTCTGACCGTGGAGCGAGGCGAGTCTCACGCATGCGACCTGTCCAAGCACATGCCAACCGTTATCGCTTGAGGGTTCTTCTGAGCGGCGGCCGCAGTAAAGATTCATCTGAGTCGTACTTGCCGCAGATGTAGTACCTGAGCAGAGAAGCCAAGGTCAGGGCCAGCGAAGCTTCAAAGGCATGCTCGAGCCCAAGCCAATTCAGAGTTGAATCAAAGCAGCCCACCACGGCTCGCTACTGGCGGATGTTTGTACGTTTTAAAGGTTTGAAAAATATGGCATATTGGTGACCCTGTGCCATATTGTTCGTACCCACTTGAGGTCACTGGTCACTGGTTCAAGATCCTGTTAACGGTGCTCATGCTTGCTCTTTTTCAGCATTGATGTTTTTTCACGGCAGCTCCGGAAGAGTGGGAGCCTTGCTGCCTGCTCTTGCTAAATATGCTGCCGCGTGCACTGAGAAGGCTTGCCGCCTCATGTTGGCTGGTAAAATCCGGGTCATTCCGAGGTTTGGTACAAGTGCAGCCGCTGCCCCCTCACTCTACTTTCAGACATCTATTTCGAACCGGCGTCGAACTATCCCAAGCAGCTCGACCCCAAAGCTGAGTCTGAAGCTGAGACGGGCTAAGGCCAGTGCTGCTGATCGTTGGGCGGGAAGGGCACCAACGCCTCTCGGCACACAGGAGGACCCCCAGGTCTCGATTTTTGATGTCACTGTCTCCCACTAAACTCTTGTGTTCTTTGAACATGCTCCTGCAGAACCTCAGTCGAGGCCTGCATGTGCCACCGACCCTAAAGCACACTTCACGACCTTTCCACATAAACTTCATACGGATTCATACGGCATGTTAGACATGTTGTTCCCCAGTTGACATTTCTGGCACACGTTCACCTGGGGACCGAATGCCGTAGCGAAGAAGGCCCGTGCACACCAGGTTGAGGGCCGGTTCATCCTGCGAATTCTTCTTCAACGGTCTTATCCATTACCCCGTTGCTCAGGTCGTCCACATAGAACATCGTAAGAAGTGGAGCTGTGCGGAGTACCGAAATCGAGTAAGTCGATGGGCTGAGGGTTGTACAAGAACGATCCTGACCCGTTTGTGCCGAGTGACGTTCGACAGCACGGTGCCAGTCAGGCCGAGGTCAGGGAACTCATGCGGGCCTCAAGCGCGAATGCTGCCAACAACAAGCACCGGGCAGCGGCAGCAGCAGCGACGTACTACTGGTAGTAGTGCTGGTCGCTGCGTACTACATCAGAATCTATTAGATCAGGGGCTGGCGTCGTCGGAAAGAAATGCCCGCTGAAGAATCTCGCATCTTACAATTTAAGCAGTTCCCATACCAAACTCACAGCTTCTGAAGAGTTGGCTCCCACTTCCGGCAGCATCGTCACCAATTTAGCCGGAAAAATTCCACAGCGAGCTAGGGCTGGCGTCTTTCCGTGCGCGCCAAACAGAGCCAGCACATCATCTTTGCTGTTGCCCGTCCCTGCATGATAGCGGAGAGTCTTGTCACTGTCTTGGAAGTACGAAGATTTAGCCTCGCACGGCATGCTCCAAATCCGACAACGCCGCAATCCTGCACTCCTGCCGAAAGCTTTGGATGCCTGCATGAACCCGCAGCCTCGACATCAGCAACTTCCAGACGCTTCGCCCAACTTCTGCAAAGGTGCTGTTTGTCCAGCGCCCATCACGACAAAGGCCGACGCCCTGCCGCGAGCCGGGCATAGGTTTGGAGAGGGCACTCTGTAGACGGGGCTGCGGAGAGCCGGCTCAGGCAATGCCACATCCGGTAATCAAAATACCTGGACATCTTGAGAGAGACAATCACTTTCAACTTGCCTGCCGCTGCCGCACGGCGTCGCAGATGCTGACGATGTGCATCTGGTCGCATTGCAGGCTTTTGATTTCAAGTTGCAAGAGATCGTGTGTTCTGACAGCATTGTGTGTAGTCTAACCCGGGTGTCATTTTTCGCGAGCTCGTGGAGTGAGATAAAGTCTTATTGGGTGAGTCGTTCAAGCGTTCAGGCGATGTGTAGTCCGCATGCTCAGCCCGTCGGAAGCAACAAGCAATCCGAGCCTTTGCCAGCTCCTCCTGAAGGGGGGGTAAGAAGGTATGACGCAAAGAAAGATTGATGCTATACCGGCGAAAGGGCATCGGCTGACAACACTTAAATTTAAAGCCCATCCCTAAAGAGTATCGTAGATGCTGAAGCTGTTAGCCAGGGAGTTCGCGTAAGGCGAGGAAGAACAACAAATCACACCGGCAGCACTCTCAACCTAGTGCCTGGATTCCAGGTTGAAAGTTACGAGTTGCTGCAGTCGTGCAATCATCCTGCTCGTAGCGATTGCTCTCTGCATGGAACCAGCCCTGGTCGTGCAGCTCGACCTCCAGGTTTTTGCCAGATGCACTTCAGGCAAACTTGGAAAGACGCATCTTCGACATTTCGGGTATCTCTGGGCCTTCTGGTGATCCTCCACTTTGGGCTTCAAGTGGCCCTCCTGACGCAGGAAGCAGATTCTGCATGTAACTCCCTTGGAAGCACAGCTTCTGGACACCTGTGCCCCTCCCAAAAAGCTTTAGGTTTACTAAACTCCATTGTTGATGCCAGGCCTGCTAGATTCCTCAACCAATTTCTGGATACTCTGCCTGAGTCTACTCCACATGGGCTACTTCTGGCTTTTTGCATCCTCCGATCGTTATCCTCGCTAAGCTCTTGTGCAGGTCCCTTTTCAGGGGGGGGCGGGGTGGTCTTTGCACAGGTACAAAGACCACCCGCGTCCTCATCCTCTATCATCGTGGCCCCCTCCTGGGCAGGGACTACTACTGCTTGCACCTGGACTTGTAGCTAACTCCACAGCTGTCAGAGTCTTGGAGGATCTCCATACTTCAAGATGTTCAAACTAATGATAACGCTGCGAAAACGTCGCGTCCATAACACCCTTGCCCTTGACCAAGTGCCTTCAGTGGCATGCCGTCGGGGCCAAAAAGCGTCCCCTCGTCATCGGGCTGAATCTTCTTCTTCCTGCAAGCGACCGCCCACCGATTCCACGAAGTCGGTGCGGTGCGACAGCTACCGAAGCAAATTCTGAAAACCCTAAACCCTAAGGGTCTAAAATCAGGATTAGGGTTTAGGGCATAAGGTTGACGGCCCTGACTGATCTCGCTGTCCACTCACGTCTTCAAGAAACGTCCCAGTACCTTCCGACTCACCAAAAAAATCAGCAAACCCATAAACATCCCGGAATCTTTATCCCAAAGCCCTCAGAAAATTACCAATGTTGCATGTTGCTACCGCGACACGGCGGAGGGGGCGCTGGCCTTGAGCGCTGTGCAGGAGAAGCCAATCATAATACTGCTTGTTACTACTGCTACTACTGCTGCTGCTGCTACTACTACTACTACTACTCTTACAATTCTTACTACTCTTACTACTACTCTTACTATGACTCTTACTACTACTCGTACGCCTACTCCTACTATACTACTACTACTACTAGGCAGCGACCTGGTCGTTTGCCCACCCCTTCTTTCCTCCTCTGTCCCTCCGCCCGCCCAGGTCCGACTTCCTCGCAGCTTTGGGCACCAGACCCAAACCCCATCCGTTCTGCCAGAG
>BGNK01001276.1:146348-156756 GCA_003297005.1 Symbiodinium sp. clade A Y106 | reverse complement strand
CACTTCTGATTGCAAGATGTTGCAAGTTTGCCGATCAGGCTGCAGCGAAACTGGAAGCGCTTCCAGGAAAAAGGAGTGTCCGTGTGCCAGAGTAAACGCCTTGAAGTAGAACCCACAAAATGAAGCAGAAGCCAAGCTGAAGCAGAACCCATTGGGAGGGCTATGAATAAAGGGTAGTTGGGGGTTCTAGGTAGGGTTTAGGGTTTCTAGGTTTTTCTGGGGCCCTAAACTCCACTCCCAGCCCTGGAAAGCTCTCAGACCACAGACCCTCACCCCTTAACCCTAAACTCCGAGAGTTTTGAGCCCGAAACTCCTAAACTCCGAGAGTTTGGAGCCTGAAACTCCTAAACTCCGAAAGTTTTGAGCCCGAAACTCCTAAACTCTGAACCCTTTACAGATCCTCGGACTGCGTGAGAGTCGCGGGCTCCCTGCCCACACGCTGGACCCCGGGCTTTGTGCGCTACCGGCTGGACCGGCCGGCTTGCCCTATGGTGATGGGAGTGCCGCTTGTCTTGCACATTTCCTGTACACGAGAATGTTGCCAAAACACATCTGCACATGCATATGCAGACTATGCATGTATGTATGTATACGTGTATGTATGTAACTTTGTATGCATGCATGCATGCATGCATGCATGCATGCATGTGCCCATGTGTGTGTATATATATATACACGAATACTTATGTCTTTTGTATATGCCCGCGTAGATGTATACGGTATGTGCAGGTGTGTGCACAGGTCATGTGTGCATGGATGCATGCACTGATGCATACACACATGACTTTGCAGTTTTTAGAGCTGAATGTCCGTTTTCCCGACCGGCTACCACTTCCAAACTCTCCCAGCACTGGACAACTTGACGAAGTCTAAAACAGAAGTGCAGTAGACTTCATTCGGGGAGCAAAGCGCGAACGGTGGACGCCCAGGTATTCCGAACCGGCGCGACCCTTGGAGCATTTTGAGTTTCAGGCCAGTTTGCTCATCCTGCGATTGTTTGAGTCCGTGCCTGGGTAAGCAGACAAGGCACAAAGCATACTTGATTACATTTTAGTTTATTTCTGGGCATGGATGATGTAGAAGCTGATGATCCTTTCTGACAGCACCGTTTGCGACTCAGGTCCGCGGCGACTGGACTTTCCGCTGTTCTTCAGACCAACTTCTCCGAGCGATGGATGTAATGGGCTTCGTGCCTGCGTTCTGTGGGGTTTGGGGTTTGGGGTACGGTTCTGCAACATGCACCGGACCGGAAAACTAACGTCACGAATCGAAAACGCATAGCAGAGGGTGTTGGAGGCCTCTTCAGTTGTCCAGCTTAAGTTTGAGCCTCCCCTCCCGCAATGAAGAAGAAAGTTGCTACTGATCGTAGCCCAGGTTACCTTTCCGTACCGCAGCCCTGTAGCGGCTCGCTGCAATCAGCATGGGTTGGTGAACGATTGCAAGGGCTCCGGGGCTCGGATTCCCAGGAACAGACATTTGTGAAGACGGCTGCACACCAAAGGTTCCGAATTGAGGCTACTAAGTTAACTAGGACTCAACTCCATGCAGACAGAGATTTCCACAAGGAAGCCACAGTCACAAACACCTCAACGGTTTGCGAGCTTCGTGACCTCGGGTGCCCTCCATGCCTGTTCATTTCCGTAGAGATGACAAAGCATTGCGCTTGAGAGTTCCCTGTTCTTGGTACACCAGAGATTCTGGCGGTGTTCCCGTTGCTGAAGCTACTCTATCTCTCGCTCTGTATCTCTCTCTGTCTCCCTCTCTCTCGCTCTCTCTCGTGTCTTTGCTTGTTTTATCACTTCATGTGTTATGTAGGTACGCAGTACGTATGTATATGTATTTATTCATGCGGGCAGAATGCTATCCCCAGCGTCACCACTGTCACTCACTGACGCGACAAAGAACCATGCCACAGCGACAGACCGCAATAGACATCTCGGCATGACCCATTGACTCGCCATCAACTGTGATGCATGTGTCATCTGTGCTTCTTCTATCATGATGATGGCACGGTTATGCTATGTCGTTCTTCTTCTCCGATTGCATGTGTCGTTGCGATATTGAATTTATCAATTGGTTCTTCTTCTTACACTTAAAAATTCAAGCCTTTCGGGCCTGGTCAGCGCCTGCGTGGCTCGACCACTGTAGTCTTCTAATTGCCAGCCGTGCAGGCAATATAAACCCTAACCCCCCCCCTAATGCATAATGAAAACTAGATTACCTGAATTAAACCCAACCGTTCAGTCAAACATCTGCAGAATCTATACTAGATTATGTAATTCATGAAACCCTATAAGGCGTTTAGGATTTAGTTTGGGGTTTACTAGGTTACCTTAACTTAACTTAACCCTAAGTTAAGTCGTTTCGGTTTGAGGTTTACTGGATGGGTTTAGGGTTTAGGGTTTCGGTTTAGGGTTTACTGGATATAGTTCTAAGCCCTCTCAAGGCGACCTTCTGGAAGACGTCGTCCCGAGCAGCTGCCTTCCCCGCGGGCCGCGCTTCACGTGCGGGCTGTTGGGACAAGGACTTTGGGGTTTAGGGTTCAGAGTTTACCAGGAACCCCCCAATTACCCTTTAAAGGGCTCTACTATTTCTCATTAAGAGGTAATTAGGGACTACTATAAAGGGTAGTTGGGGGGGTTCTAGGTAGGGTGTAGTGTTTAGGGTTTAGGGTCCAGGGTTTAGATTTTAGGATTGAGGGTTAAGGTTCCTTGCGGATGCAAGAAATCGATCCGGAAACGGTTTAGGGTTGGACGGTATAGATCTTGAATCCCGTTAAGAAGCTCCAAGCCCCAAAATACCGAAAACCCTAAAACCGCAAATCCTGAAGCCCCATACCATAAACTTTTCCTGAATTTGCAAACCCAAACCTCAACGAACATGGTGAAGAATGAAATCTTGCAGGGCTGGAGGTAGATGCTTCTGTAGGATTCCGTACGGATTCGTGAGTCTGAAAAGCATCTAATCTTGGGTCCTATCTTCATTTCAGACTTGGTATTGGCGCAGTTGACATACGGCTTGACTGCTTTCCTGCTGGGAATACCCGGTTTATTTGAATGGCTGAAGAACATCGAATGCCTGAAGTCAGCGTAGTATCTGCGTGCTCAATGCCAAAATGTCGGGTGATGATGGGTTTGGGGTTTCGCAGTTTCCTCTATCATGCCTTGGTTCAGTAGGCTTCTCGGAAAACGGCTGGCTATCCATGCCCTGCCATCAACGTAGCCTGACTCTTTGCCGCTGTGTGCTCTAACATGCTCCTCCTGCGCTTTGGGAGGGGTGGTGGTCGGGCTTCCGGCAAGGGTGCTGCAGTTCTTTACACCCGACCCTCATCAAGAACCTTGTCAATACACTGTCATCAACGCAGGCTGCAAGATGTGTTCTTTAGGAGTTCAATTACCAATCAGCTTGGCCTGAGAACCTGCCGGACGATTTCCCTCTTTCACGACACCGATCTTCCTAAATAGAGCAGATAACTGTATCGCAAGCGACGGAGCTGTGCACATATATTTAGCTGCTAATGAAAGGAGCAGACTTTCCGTTGCAACGGCATCCGGTGTGCTACGGCAGCTTGGCCGTAAGCAAAGCTGCACGCGCTTCGGTTGAGAGTTTAAGGCGGGTTTGTATGGGTTTAGGCGTTTAGCATTGCTTGCAACCTATATCACTTCTTACAGACCCGCAACTTGTAATTCCAAGGTCACTGCGTGCTGGTCCTGGCTGGTGGAGTTACGGTGCGCATGCTGCACGGTGACACTAGTTTTTTGGAGGCACTTTCAGCAACAGGTTTTCCTTTGTTTCGATGGTGCCTCTAGAGGTTGGGGTACCCTAAACCCTAACCCTAAACCCCAAGCCCTATAGGTCTGAGTCTAAGCCCTGTAGGTCTCGGGCTCTCCTGGCCTTGTGGCTTCTTGAGAATTCTTGCCTTATAGAAAAGGAGCTCAAGCACGAAGCCCTACACCATCCCACACCCTAAACCCTAAACCCTAAACCATCCCCTTAAGCATTCAAGCCCTGCACTGTAAACCCTGATATCCAAAGGGTTTCGGGGTTCCTGTAATAGTGGGTAGGGCATTTAGGGTACCTGTAAACGGAAAGCTTACCCTCTAAACCCTCAACCCCAAAACCCCTAAACCGTAAACCCTCAACCCCAAAACCCCTAAACCGTAAACCTTAAACCCCAAAACCCCTAAACCCCTAAACCCTAAACCCCAAAACCCCTAAACCCTCGACCCCAAAACCCCTAAACCGTAAACTTGCAAATTCCGTCCGGCGCGACTTCTCCGACCCCCTCGGCCAGGCGCTGTCGCGCTTTCGGCTGCTACGGGGCTGCTTGGAGCGGCTGTAGCTGCGACAGACCTGCTTCCAGGCTTCATAGAAGTATCCGATATTGTATGTATTTAAATTAAGATATACATACTCACTGTGTAATATGTACTTTCATCAATATACATTTTAACGTACATATACTTATACATATAGCTATATACATAAACATGGTTACATACATATGCGTATACATAAGCATAAACATATGCACCTACGTATATTACATAAACTTGTGCATTCACACGTGCATGTACATGTCATGCACATGTACATATACATACACACACGGTACATACATATACACACTTCTTACACATATTCGTATGTGTGTATATATACATATATCTATGCACCACATATCCGTCCGTCCGTCCGTCCATCCATCCATCCATGTGTAGATGTATGTATGTATGTAGGTATGTATGTCACCATGCCGAATTTATTTTGAGGTGGTTTGTGGTGTCTAATCGTTTAGTCTTGGCCTCAGCTACTCTCGCACATAGCAGGATGCCTTCCATGCACATGGGCAGTTCTCTAAATCAGGGCCTGAGGAACCCTAAACGGCCCTAAACCCTAAACCCCAAACCCTAAACCCTAAACCACCCTAGGAGGGACCCGTGAGAGAACTACCCACATCTCGCTGTCCCAAGGTTCGACGAGGCCGAGGGGGTCGATGTTTGCGACACCTGCAAGGGAGAGGCTTCTGATGTGTAGGCCAAAGCATGGAACTTGTGAATGGAGGGGTACTAATAATCAGTAACTAGTGTATAGTACTAAGCAGTTTTGGTCCTAAGATACTGTTATTATCATAGACCCCAGACATATTAAGACGCCTGTCTTATCTTTGCAGGACCTGCAGGGGCTGGAGCTCATGGAGGCTTCCCTCCGCGAAGGCTCCGAAAGGGCACAGTTTGGTAGGGTTTAGAGTTTGGGGTTGGGTTCAGGGTTTAGGGATTAGGGTTTTAGGGTTTAGGGTGCAGCCTTCCTGTTTGCGGAGGAGATGTCCTGATTCTCCCGCCTGGTTGGTGGCATCAGACGCCGCCACGTCGGCACTCATTTCCGGAGTTGGTAGGCATGTGGTCTTACATGGTCAGCTTCGCGACGTGTTGTTCCCAAGCATGGCTCAAACTTCTCTTTGGATGTTTCCTTTCGCTGCTGACGCTAAGCAATAGAGACAGCCGAGTCCATACGTCTCTTGGAATTTGGAAAATCCGAATTCCGAAGCCAGATGCGAACTCATACCAACACCGCACCGGAGTTCGGAACTCCCATGACAACCAGCCGCGGAAATATAGGGCCGGAATATTTTGTAAGTGCCCTTGCACTCGTAGTCAAACGCGGTATCAAGGGAGGGAGGGGGAAGACAAATGATGCATATCCTCACCTCCGGTTCTGATTTGTTTTCTGTTTGCTTCTGCAATCTGTAAGCAGTCAGTCTCTCGACACAGCCAACATGTACGGCTGCAGGAGTAGCAGAGCGGTGCAAATCATGACTTCACTCGATCACCCTAAACCCTAAACCCTACAAGCCCCATAAGCCCTATATGCCCTATAAACCCCAGAAGCCCTATGAGCCCGATAAGCCCCAAGCCCAAAATCCGAGTCAGGGAAGCAGCTCAGGTTGTGCACCGTCGGTCCTGCGGCACTTGCGCTAACGCCCTTCCTGACCCAGGACTGCCGGCATCGAAGTTTATATGTGAGTTTCCGAAAATAAGGGGTACCTTATTTTGGGGTCCTTTTCATAAGGATCCTACTATTTCGGGTACTAGGTTAGGGTCCCCTATTTTCGGAAACTCCCATATAACTCTACAGTCCCAAAGCCTCCAAGTACCATGATAAGGGTACTACTACCCTAAAGTATATACCATACAGTTACTTGGCCCCTTTGGGAATATGTGCTGTAACATCTTCTCATATGGCTGTAGGCTATACTACGATGCACTGTACTAAAACCCTAAACCCTAAACTATGCTATGTCCGGGGTTGACAATGTCTCGGCCCAGGTCTCGGGTTAAGCTGGCAAGACGATTGACAGGTATTCGTTAGGATTTTGTCTTTTATATATTATGTACGAGATAATATATTCTGTTATGTAATCTATGTTTTGATTATATACCATACTATAGAAAAAAGGATATACTTGTGAAAGTGCACACCTTGTTTATGTGTATGTGCAGGCCACCATTCCACTTTCTTTGGCGGAGCTGTCAAAGCACGGCTTCGTGATTGAGGCAAGCCCTCCGATTCGGAAAGGGTGATTGAGGCGAGCCCTCCGATTCGGAAAGGGTTCGAAGCTTGCCCGGCCGTAAAACGTAAATCCGGACCCTAACCCCATAGAGCTACCCTAAACCCTAAACCCATAGGGCTACCCTAGACCAGCCTTTCGTGGAGGCATCCAGAGAGGCAGCCCCTGGGGACGCCCTGCGGGCTTGCCTATCGACCGCAGGTCGCAGCGGCCAGCTCGGGCAAGGCACGAGTCATGGGTAAGCAGACAGCTTAGGGTATAATATATAACATATAATTATACAACATGAAAGATGTGTCATAATGTGCGTCTGTGTGTTTGTCTATATATATATAAAAAATTAAAGTTTAGTAGTACAGAGTTTAGGCTATAATTGCAGGCCTTAGGGTTACGGCTTGCAGTGTCTGGCACTGGCTACGATCCACTGCACAGGGACTTGGCCCTTTCTACTCTCGGCGCTGACTGGCGAGGAGAAGGAGGTGCGATGTGTGAAAGCTCCTTCTCGGACTGCTACTGCTACTGTGGCAGAGATTTTCCTCAATCAAAATATAATATAATGGTAATGCCTTCACTCTTATCCTTATTGACGGCAAGCATTGTCCTCGCTCTCATATTGCTACCACTGCTGGAATGACTCCTTTCGCATTTGCGGCTGGCTTCTTCTGCCTCCACTCTGAGCAAGAGATTCAGCAGCAGGAGCTGCAGCAGCACGAGTACACGAAGTGCGATTCATAGTAGCATCAGAAGTCCTCCTCCTCCTCCTCCTCCCGATTCATAGTAGCATCAGAAATCCTCCTCCTCCTCCTTCCCCTCCCCTTCCTCCTCATCGTCGCCGCTGTCGGCATCCTCGCCGTTCGTCCTCGTCTTCCTCCCGGTGTTCATCCTCTTGGTCGTCGCCATCGTCATCATGGTGTCGTAGTTGTATTGTAGTCGTCGACGATGAGGTTCAACAGCACGAAGCAGACGGCGGCGATACTGGTGAATTTGATATAGCTAATCATCACGTCGAATGTGCCATTACCTTTCCCAACTCTGATTTTGGAATCCTCGAGCGTGCAGCCCAGACCCTAAATCCTGACCCCACCCATCTGGGTATTTTCTCCAAATTAGGGCCCTTTTGCGGGTCCTTTTTGTAAGGGTGCCGTACAATCTATGGGACCTAAAGAGGGGCCCTAAGTTAGCGAACTCCCCCATATCCTAAGCCCCTCAACCCAATGTGAAGAACCCTGCATTTCTGCACAGGCAGAGCTGCCTTTCCAGGACCGGCTCTGGAAGCTGATCAAGGTCAGAAGCTGTTCCGGAAAAAAACCCCTGAATGAACCCAGAACCCTAAACCTTGAACCCTAAACCCGGAACCGAGTGCAGATCTTCGGAGTTGCGTAGCTAGGGCAAGTACTGCGCTGCAGAGAGCGTGGTGATAAATGTACAGAGGTTTATCGGCTGTGACGAAGTAACAAGCCCACAGAGTTCATAACAATAGTAGCAGCTCTGTGTGTGTGTGGATAGTATAAAGCCTGTATGCAAAGTGTATTTTCTGCGTTGTATTGCATTGCATTGCATAGTGTTGTATTTTACTGTATTGTATGGTATGGTATGCACAGTATGTGAAAGTGTATGTGTATATATATATATACACATACTCATGCACGTATATGTGTGATATGTATTGCAGTAAGTGTTTATTTTGCTTACGATATCTTGAGTTTTTATGTATTGCTAAAATGGAAGACCAAGAAAGGATTGTCCGGATAAGAGCATCTTTAATGTTGAAACTCAGTACAGAAACAGTCCTGTTCACACTTATACGGATGATGTTCGTCATAAGTCCAGATTTCCATGCCCCCCTCCCACCATTCGGGCCGGAGTGGGGTTGGTGTGCGGGGCCCTTAAACCCTAAAACCCCAAACCCCGAAACACTAAACCTGAAACCCTAAACCGTAAAACCCTGAACCCCAAACCAATAACACCTTCCATTGCAGGCGCAGCCTGCCTTTGCAAGCAGCGGAGCCGTCTTGCCAGCAGATGCCGACACCTGGCCCCCAGAGGTCTTGAAAAGGCGCCGGAACGGGGGACGGCTCTTAATTCAGGAGTTTTTAGACTGGGGCTTGGGTTATGTTTGCTATATGGGAGTTTCCGAAAATAGGGGTATCCCTTTTTGGGAATTTAATTCAGGGTTTGCTAGCAAGGAGCGACAATTAGACTAGCTGAAGCCAGTTGAGTCTTATGTCAACGTCATGGGCAAGAATAGAGATGCCTGAAGGACCAAATGACCCTTAAACGTAGGGGCCCTATACCCATATACTATGAATCCCTATATGGTATATGAACCTCAAGCCCTTTTAGGGTTCATTTCGTCCTTAAGATGCAAACCTCCCCGCCTGGAGCCTCCCAGCATGAAAGAGTGGTATATAAGGTGTCTACTGTTTGGGTTTAGGGTTTAGGGTTCTGGGGTTCTTTCCTCAACCAGCCGCCGAGCCTTGAGTGCTGCCTGACACTTCGCAGGAAGGTTGTTCAGAAATTGGGCCCCTCAGCTGTCCAGCTGCGTCTATCACCATGCTTACTGTACAGTAGGAGCGTTTTCTGGCCCAGGGGCGCGGAAACCCTAAGCTAAGCCCAAACCAGCCCACTCCGGTGTTAGCACTTCATGGGTGTCCTCCGGGCTTGAGCTGGCCCAAAGTCAGACAGCCTGCTGGGTTTAGGGTTTGAGGGTTTAGGGTCTGTAGACTACTGTATACCCCAAGCCCCTACAAACCCCTAAGCCGTAGCAGTCACCGTCCGAAGGTTTGTAGCCTCGGGCGGCTTTCTGATTCCACAAGGCCGCACCCAGGAGCCAATCCGCAGGAGGGGAGAGAGTGAGAACGGAGTTGTTGTTTTGTGTGTGTGTGTGTGCGCGCAATCCTTTTCGAAGTTTAAGGCCACGCTGAGGCATCTTTTCCAGCGCGCATCATCTGATGTTCGAACAATAAACCCCAAGCTTTACACTAAACACTAAGCCCCAGTCTTACGGTACCGAGGCCGTAGTTTGGAAAGCATGAAGCTGGCCCCCTCAGTCTGGCGCTTCTTGCCGGTGAATTCTTTGGAGTTTAGAGTTTGGAGTTTAGGAGTTGTTTAATCGGAGTTTGGGGTATGGAGGTTTAATTTTTACATTGGTTTGGGGTTTAGGATTTTGGTGTTCTGGGGTTTTGTGGGGGTTGCATGCAAGTCGTGCCAAGTCTTAAGCTCCAGGCACGTAGCGCTTGTCTCTTAGATCCCCCCCCGTCTGGTGGGAGCATACTAAAATGCTAAACACCCAAACCCTAGCCCTAGACCCCTCAAGCCCCAAACTTTCCCCAAGCCCGAAGCCCCAAAAAACCCCTAAACCCTAAAACCCTGAACTCTAAGCCCTAAGCCCCAAAAACCCTAAGCCCTAAAACCCTAAACCCTAAGCCCTAAGCCCCAAAAACCCTAAACCCTAAAACCCTAAAGCCTAAAACCCTAAAGCCCAAAGCCCGAAGCCGTGCAGGACGACAATTCTCAGCGAGTGGATGGCAATGCCCATTCCATCTCAAGGCAGCTTCTCACTGTTTCGGTTACCTTAGTTTCTTATTATAGGATCCTATATAACTATAAAGTAGGATCCCCCCCCCCTCCCAACAACGTACTACGTTCTAGGGTGTTTCGGTAGTGACATAAGCCGATCTGTGTAGAGTTTCGACTCCATTGCAGTACAGGGCCCACTGTTGCCGCAGTAACCCTTTTTGAAGGAATCTTAAACCCCTAAACCCTTGACCCTAGACCCCTACACCCCTAAACCCCTTCTAAACCCCTAAACCCTTCAAGCAACCCTAAAACTCCAAAAAC